>CM035233.1:49098684-49313650 GCA_020226215.1 Sindora glabra | reverse complement strand
CCACTGAACCAGTTCGACCAAAATAAGCTTGTTTAGAAATGGGCTTAAACGGACCGTGCCTAAACAAATTTTGGCCAAGTTCGGTCCGTTAAGCATCCCTATAAAGAACCATAAAAAACCTATAAATATAAGTCATTGCCTTAAAGAAATCTTTATGTTTAGGAGGTTAGTTGAGTCATTATTAGGGATGCTAAACAGGCTTAAAGGACCGGGCCGGGCTGAAGCTCGTGCGAGCCTGGCCAGTTAAGGCCCGCTTATTAAATGGGCTAACAAATTTTGGTCCGATCCGTATTTTAGGCTTGTAGGGTTAGCCCACGGGCCAGTCCGCATTTAACAAATAGAGGTGATAATTGAGGAAAGCCCCAATCTTATATGTCAATAATGAAGCTAAATATCTTGCATTGGGATTCCACAACCTGTACACTTGTCCTGATACAATAAAATGCCAACAGCCACATTTAATTTAAAGAAGCACTTCTAGGATAACCATGCTTCTAGAAATTTCAATAGTAGCTAATTTAAATCATTCTTATATTTTAGTTTCTTAATAATTGCTTCTCAATCAGCCATTATTATAAGAGGGAATTATATCAAGTTTAAAATGTAGCAGTATTGAGTTTCAGTAGCATAGTAGGTTTCAAATTTCATTGTTGCCTACGCACAGCTATTCAACAGTTTTTATATTTTGCTTAATTGTTTGTCATATACACCTCATGAGTAACTATATTTCATACAACATAGAGAAGAATATGTAATAACAATAAAAAGAAGAAAATGCAAACCTGTTTTTGACTCGTACTAGATTGAGATGTACTTCACAAATAGGAGTAGATTTTAGTTTTCCACCACCAAAATTGGAAACTCTGAAGCTAGCTCTTTCCCTGATTCAATGACTTGATCATATTGAGCTTGCCATTTTTCTTCATCTGATGAGATATAAATAATAACAATATTATTTAACAGGCCTACAGAAGCAGTATGTTACTTTCTGTAATTTCAATTACTATATGATGAGAGCCCCAAAAATCATAATAAGCCACCCCATGCAGAGAATGTGAGAAAACAATGAGGAGGAATAAAAATCCAAGATGAGGCACTCAAGTAGATTATTGAATTGAAGATGACTAGTTGATAAACAATTAGAAAACAAATAACAGCAATCCTAAAAACATTTATCCATAGTCCTTATTTCTTAGGCTATTAGCTTTTGAAGGAGAAAAGCCATATTGACATTGCAAGCTACATGCAGTAGATTTTTCACGTTATACACCTTGATAATATCAAATGTTTGTCAGTTTCTAGAAACACTAGCCATCAGCCAGAAAGAATGAACATCAAGGCCATATTCAGATAAACAACTAAACATATAAAGCAGTTAAGCTGCAACATATACAGCAATACCTTTATTTATTAAACAACTTGTACCAGCCACACCATTTTCATTCTCTGGGATCCATTCACCTTCTTCTAATTCGTAGGCATTGCTATTGACTGCACATCAATGACATTCAAATAAGAGATCTCTTAGTTTTCACCCTTCCTTTTTTTTTCAAAAATAATGAAGAGTATGAACAAAGCATTAGCTGCTAACTCAGAGCTATCACTATGATCTGTTTCCAAGGGCATATGACAGCAGTAGGCGTAGGAAGCGGCTCATAAATTCATAATTCCACATGAGAGAAGAGAAGGAACAGAAATCAAAGCAGAATATCTTTCTTTTTCCATAGTTTACCTGTAAGGCTGTAACTTATTGTAAGGTCCTCTTTTCTAACAAAGCATTATCTCCAGAAACTGTAAAAAATTCTTAGCTTTACCCCTAAAACATACTAATTTATGAATCACACATGAAAACTGAAGCTGTGGATGCAAGAAATTAAAGCTGCAGATACAAGTCTCAAATTCATCAAAATATAACAAAGTCATACAAACTCCTTGTTCAATTGTCTAGAACATATTCTAAGTCCTAAATTTAATATATTAAAGCACAATAAAGTTTAAGTTCCCTATTTGCTTGTATTTTGATTCTTGAAACTGATGTCCACATCCTTTTCATCTCCATTCTCTCCACAATCATTTGGAAAGAACAATATGGCTTGTATCTAGCTCCCTACATACACAAATAAGAATAATCTAAAAAGTATACTAAAAGCAAAATCTATCATAATAATCAACTTAATAATGTACCTATGCTTCTCATTCTTCCAAAACATGACCATCATTATCTATTGCACCATCTTCATCTTCTTCCTCACGTTCCCAACCTACATATCAATAAATAATGAAATTCTTAATTTTTCAATGTATTACATATAAATAAGTTAAAATAACAATATGATTTATTGAATTCAAAAATATTACCACAAGGTGAAAAACCATGTAACCAACTCCGTGTGCAAAGGAGAGCTTGAACTCTTTTAGGGAGGAGACAACTCCTATACTTGTTCAGCACACGACCTCCAATGCTAAAAGCCGATTCAGATGCCACAGTAGTTATTGGTACACTCATCAAATCACATGCCATATTAGCTAAGGTAGGCCATCTAACACTATAATCCTTCCACCATTTCAAAACATCCAAATCTTTGTTAGTAGAAAAATCAAGTTTTGGCGTATCCAAATATGCCTCCAATTAAGACTTTGAGCTTGTGATAATATTATCCTCATCATCATCTGCTAAAGAAGCCCACACCTATTTACACATTTCAAGCAACAAAAGAAATAATAAAAACTCATTAAAATTAACTTCATGCATGATACATGTTAAAATATAGGTTTACAAATTATAAGATGTAAAGGTTTAAACTTACATCGGCATTTGAATTAGACTCCACCGGTATTGAAGAGCTCCCGAAGGGTTGGCTTTGTTGACCTTCATTAGTTGAAGAGATTTACGAATTCTTCGCATATTCTTCATAAAGCATACCAAGCTTATTCTTCACTAAATTTAACCTCTCTCCAAACCATGAGGATCAATCTGAGAAAAGCAACGCTTCAACATTGAAAACTTTACCCGTGGATCAAGAATGACTGCCATTGAAAGTAGAACATTGTATTCAGCCCCAATGCTTGTCAATTTTTTTCTTCATGTGTGAAGCTATGTCTTTCAACACCTCATCTTCCCCATTCAAATATTCTAAAAAGAAACAACTCAATTTTTCAAATGTGAGCAAAGTACAAATTGGTAGTTGGATAACTTGAACCAAATATCAAATTTGTCATATCATAAAATGGCTTTAGAAATTCACATATTTTTTCTCCTTTACTCCATTCTTCACTTGATGGACAGAATGTGTAATTGGAATCATCAAATTTAAGCATAGAGAATGCATGCCTATATTTCAAACCACTTTCAAGCATTGAATAGGTAGAATTCCATCAAATGGGTACATCTAAAACAAAATATGGCATATGTACTAAGGTGAGTCTCTCTTAAAGCCTTTCAAATTCCTTCATCCTAGCCTCCGATGCTTTAACATATTTTATGCTTTCTCTAATTTTGTCAATGGAAATGGAACTTACTTTCAATCCTTCTTGAACACTCAAATTTAAAATGTGAACACAACAACTAATGTGAAAAAACTCACCATCACAAAGTAAGGCATCGGATAAACAAAATCATTCTTTCACTATAGATTGCATGTTATCATTAGATGAAGCATTATCCAATGTTATAGAAAAGATCTTTTTTATACCTCAATCCTTTAATATGTCTATTACCTTACCCGCCAATTCAAACCCTGAATGTGGAGGTTGCATGTTACAAAAGGCAAGTATCTTACTAGTGAGCTTCCATTCTAAATCAACATAATGCCAGTTAAGCAAATATACCCTTTATTGGAACATGCAGTCCACAAATCACAAGTAAGGCATATTCTACCATGAATTTGTGCCAATTGTTCTTTCAATTTGTTTTTATTTTCCAAATACATTTTCCACACATTAGAAGCAATAGTATACCGAGAAATGAATTTCACTTCATTATTCAAATACTTCCACACTTTCTTAGCCCCATCATATTCCACATATGAGAAAGGAAGATCATGCTTTATAATTTACATGGCTAATAGTTTCCCAAAAGACTCTTTGATCAATTTTTTTACTCTTTAATTTTCCTTCATAATCAATTAGTATGTTCCCAACATCTTCTTGTTTTAAAGCTTTAACCCCCTTACACTTTTGCATATGATGACTAAAGTTGAGGTATCATATTTACTACCCCCCGCTACATATCTCTCACCACACCCTTTACATTTAGCCATAGTCCTACCTTTCTCATCAATTCCATCCTTTTCAAAAACTTGCCACACAATTGAAGTATTTTTCTTTCCTAGATTTTTTAGATTAATGTTCACTAATTTTAGTGTCTTCTTCTTCATAATCCTTACCATCAACTTCATATTCATTATACTTATAGGCCTCTTTTGTTTAGAATTAGAACCCACATTTTTTTTAGAAGCCTCTAACTCATCCACATTAATAACATCATGCTCATTTCCAGACATGATTCTTAAATCCCAAGTACAACTGCAAACAAAATACATGATTGTAATTTGTAAACTCACAGCAGGGCAATATGAATGTAAATTTTGTAATTGAAAAGAAAGAAAAATATAAGTGAACAAGCCTAATTAAATAACAAAGTTAGGTAGATAAAAAATGAAGGAATCGACTTCAGCTTAGCCAAAGATGATTAACAAATCATATTGTCAATCAGAGTAGTAAATATAGTCTGCATCATCTGAAAAACTAAAAATACCTATTGTCATCCTAGATGAACTTAATACGCATGCCACCGAAGGGATTGATAATTTAATATAGGTGGGTAATTTTTTATTTTACTCCAAAATCAAACCCTATTACTTGTTATGAAATATGAACAGAGTTAGGTTTGTTAGTTTGAAATTGTTTAACCTCCTACTAACTTAGCAACGGAATAATTGAAAATTGAAAATGAAAAAAAAATTGCTAAGTTCTACTCTCCTTTCTTGGTGCAGTGTTGTACAGTTTGTGCTCTCCTCTCCCTTTCTTGGTGTCTTTTTCTGGGACCCTTGGTTCAAACTTTGACGGCAGTGAGCTATGCTCCCATGTTTTCTGTCTCTGTTCGATAGCACTGACGATTCAGGGAACTTACTTCCAGTGGCTGTCTCCCTCGTTTCTCCTCTCAATCTCCCGAACTCACTTCCGGTACTGGCGGTCTCCCTCTTGCTAACTTGCTGGTTGCTGCGTTGTAACTTATGTTATCTGTTATGTGTCAATCTATCAAGCACAGAAGCACTGTAGTTAAAGTCTTAGACTCTCAAAGACAGAGTGTATTAGGAATTTGGGATTCCATATTCAAGCAAGAGTCAAAAGGAAAAGGCTTAATTGATTTTAGGGCAACGAAATTAGGTTAGACAATGGACACTAACTAGACTAGATAGTCAGCAGACTGCAGACCTCAGGCACTCAGCAGGCTAGACAACGAAATTGGCATTCCGCAGACTGAAATTGGGTTAGTCCGCAGACCGATCCGCGATCCACAGGGTCCAATCCGTGTGGACCATGGCCCACCGAATTTGGCCCGTTGAGGCCCGTTTCTTAAATGGACTCATTCTTATAAGCCCGGTCTGTAAAAAAAAAACACGGGCTGGCTCGCCAAGCTCACAGGCTTAAGGCCCATTAACCACCCTTAGTCATTATCACTCAATTCAATTGAGTTTGGTAATAACTTTTAAGTGGATCTCTACTAGTAATCCTAATATGCCATTGGGATTCTATCCAATAAGATTGAGAATCTCTTTTTCCTACCATTTATTGCTAAAAAAAATTACTATTTACATAAGATTATAGTTTAGTATTTATATAAATTTTTTATTTCAAAATATATTCTTCCAACCTCTATAAAAAGTTTTTCAATGTGCTTTCTTCATTACAATAAAAATAGCTTATTCTAATGATACCTATAGCAATGATAAAATTCAATTATCTATGTAGAACCTTTTTTAAATTTTCTTTATTTTAAAAAAATAAAAAAAGCTTATAGCAATAACATGTCATTTGTATGGAATTCAATGGCATTAAAAATTCCAATGGCTTTCTATAGATGAGATGTCACTTACATAGGCTTTGTTTTTTTAAATCTATATAGACAACATGTCGTTTCATAGAGTTTATAAGTGCCAAAATTTCTCTTGATTCTATATAGATGATATGTCATTTGTATAGCTTTTTTGTGAAAATAAAATATAAAAAGCCTATATTGATAACTTGTCATCTACATAAGGTTACTAGGAAATGAAATGCCTTTGACCTTGCATAAAAAACTTTGTAAAATAATGCCTTTGACTTTTGGTATGCCTCTATTGAGACAACTTTGTCATTTGGATAAAGCTTAAAGACATGTAAACTAATGCATATGCCCTTACTAAACCTTTTTTAGATGATGAGATTTTTTATCCAGACAACAAGGAGTTATTGGTATAAAGTGACCTCATAAAATTGCAAAGTGCCATTTCCCTTTCATTCTCATGCACAGATAATAACCTCTCCTTTCATTTCTCATCTTTTAAGGTAAGTTTCCATCTTTTTCTCCATTGTTATTCTTAAATTTTCATTCTTTATTACATTTTCTATAATTTTGTAATATGCTTAGGTTGTTGAATTGTGCATTAGTTGCCATTTTCATTTTTTGCTATCTCTAATTATTTTGCATATCTCTATTTTAAGATAAATTATTTTAACTAACTATTTATTTGATTTTGTGTAATATTTAAGATCTATTTGCTATTACTTCATTGTCTTTTATGTTTATTACTTTGAACTTCGCAAATGTATTTATTGTTAATAATCATTAATTTGTATCTGTGGTAAAAATAGATAAATTATTATTTTTAGGTAATATTTTTGAATTACATGTAATGAATGTCTCTTTCTTGTTAAAATTTGTGAAGTAATTTGTATGCTAGTGTATAGATAATGTTTATTCTAAGTTATATGCAATGAATCTATATTTGTTGTTAACAATAGTGAGATTATTATTAAATAATGAAAATATATAAGATTCTTTAATTATACTAAAAAAATAAAATTTATTATTATGCAAAGCATTTAATAATTTTATATTTTAATGTAAAATACAAGCAGAATAATTAAGTAATGCAAAATATTAAGTAATTAAATAATGTATACAATTAAATAACTTAGGGTAAAGTATTTATAATTTTATGCTTCATGTAAAGTAATGAATAAGATATGATTATTAGGAATGAATGCATAATATTAAATTTATAATAATTTTTTCTTAGTTTAATGGAAAAGAATATATCAATATTGTGGTAAGAAATAACTATAAAATTACAAAACATTACATCTATTAAAAATAAAATAAAATTGTGAATAATATAATATTATATAATTTCTATAACATATATTCATAAAATCAAAGTGAGGAAAATAAAAAATTTAAATGATGAAACTATTAAAATATGAATAATTGTTAAATTATTAAAACATGGATACAAATTAGAAAAAAATATTGTTTAATGGACATCTAGAGTAAATTTCAAATAAAATAGTGAATAAATGATGAAAAATTTACACATAATACTAAATGGATATGAGATTTATGTTAATGTAATGAATAAGAAGATATCAAACAATGATGATGAAATAAATTGTGAAATTATAAGTTGAAAAAAGGCATTCAATTTAAGATGAAGGAAAAATTAAATAACAAAGTATCTAAATTTTAGGAATTAATGTAATAAAATATTAAAAAATAAATATTAATTTATTTTTAATTTAATACGCAAAAATAAATTAATGCAAAGTTTAGTGTAATAAAAGAATAACTTTCACCAATGAGGTATTGTTAGTCTTGAGTAGAGTAGTGAATATTAGAAGTGATGTAGGAGTAAAATTTATCCTCTGTAAATAAATATGAAAAGTGAATTTATTGTATAATTAAAATTATTATAATTACAAAATTATAATAATTTCAAATTAAAATATACTTGTATTGTAACCTTAAACTAACAAACTCTTAAATTGTTCTATAAATTTGGATAATTTAAAATATGACCTTTAGTTATTGTTGCTAATATACTTGCTTACCATTTCATTTTGTGATTTCTTGTGTCTTCATTGTTCTCTAGGTGTATATTATATTGGTGTATAGTTTCCACACTTGAAAAATCACAAGGAGATGTTATTGAAATTTTACATTTAAGAAATGTATTATGGATAAGTTGAGATAATAACAATATGAATATCTCAAATGAGATAGGACCTTACCTTTTATAGTTGAAGCGATATGGTGGATTTAGGGCACATAATAAACATGCACATAAGATTAATTCTATAATTACTTGTTATGTTGTTAGCTAGTTATACCATGTTTGTTGATAAAAATTGGATAACTTTTTAAAATGGCTTATCCAATGAGTACTAGTATAGTGCATTGGCATTTGTCAAGAAAGTAAAAAAATTTATTAATAGCAAGGTATTGGTAAGATGTTCATGTAAGAAGTACATGAATTTGTTGTATTAGAGATTGAAGACCATAGAAGCACACCTAATAAACAATGGATTTAATTCATTTTATATGAATTGGGTCCATCATGGTTAGGATAAGATATTGATTGTCAAGGCTATATGTGTGGTATTTCCTAACAATATAAACGAGATGGTTGATATTACATCAAGATTAAAAGTCAGATCTCTATAAGCATTTTTTGGAACATAAGGGGCACGAATATGTTTATGACCTATACAACGTGAGGCAAATGGTTCCCATAAATATGCCATCCAATCATTGGGATATGTTATGTACCTACTTTGATAATGAGGAGCACAGGTAAGATAATGTACAAAAAATACAAGTCATCATTTTTAAATTTCAATTATTCACTTTTATAATTGTAAATGTTTTAATTTAAATTTGCAAGAATTGTCTAAAAGAAATGCAAAAAATAAGTTGAAGCAGTCGTACAATGATTATCACAGATCAAAGTCCATTATAGCACAACAACATGACAAAGTATTTTAAGTTAACATTCCCAAAATTTATTATTGTCAAAGATTTTACTAATATTGTATGCTTTGTTTTGAAATTGGCACAAAGAAATAAGGGTACAAGTGAGTTGTAACTAATAAGGGAGAATTTTTATGAACGTCATACATATCAAATGGGGAGTAGGTGCATTCAGATGCTCATGTTACTTATATAAGTAATAAAATTCTTATTTCTTTATTTTAAATATCTTAGGGAAAATTTTTTACTTATATTATATGATTTTTGTTAAAAAAATTAAGGCAAAGATGCTAGAATTGGTCACCCAATAATCTTTATAGTCTAATGCATCTTACAACGGCTCCTTGCCAAATTCAGCATAGATCGATGAGCTACCATTGTCAAGAAAGTGTTGGGTACTTGTTGAGGTTATAGAAAGGCTATTGGTCATGTGTTTACCAGGACTTCATATGCTATTCTTGGCACTTTTTCATCGATTGCAACATTTCTTATAGGGTAGTAGTGGGATGTAGGATTGGAGGATGATGTGCAAATTTACATATTCTAGAGTCAGTAAGCTATCCATGCATAGTGATAACACATGGTCTATTAGGACCAATTACATTAACAGATCTAAAAGGAGCTAGATTCATTATATAAGGCTCCCCATGATAGATTTGAGCTCAGTCTATCCCATCTTGCACCACCTTTTCCTCCTCCTTAGTTAGACATTCCTACGTCAATGGTATTGGCTAGATTTGCTTCACAGCCGCCCTCACCCCCATCTTCTTCCTAGGCTACTTGTTCGCCTTTTGATAATGACATCAGTGATTATCTTATTTAAAAACTTTTTATATTATGCATTAAATTTTTATTGACTACTTCAAATTATCATGTATTAATTTTGTGATAATTTGTTATTATATATTAGGATTTTACTTTATATATTTTACTTTTATCTTATTTATTATTATAATTAATATAATAATATTTCTAAATCATCAATAATTGTAAAAAATATTTGGAAGTATTATTAATTTATTAGGTAATACTTGTTATTGAAAATAATTCCTAAAAATATATAAAATTTAAAAAAATAAAAAATAATTTACATCAATAACTTTTGTTGTCTTAATAGTTTTTCTTTAAAAAAAAGTAACCCTACACTATTGATACTGTCATCCATATAATTGTTTATTAAAATAAAAAATAAAAAAAACTAGCTTTATACCAACAACATTATCATTTATATAAGTTAATATCTATATCGATGACATGTCATTTATATTAAGCTATTACAGGTAACTTGTAATGACCAATATATTGATGACATGTGTTATCTATCTAACTTGCCCTATTGTGATAACATAGAGTGTCGTTTATATAAGCGTCTACAGCCACAAATCTATACCGATGATGTATTGTGTGAAGTTATCTATATCGACAATACAAAGAGCTATAACAATGACTTTTATTATTTGTATAATCATTATTGTTAATTCCACTTTTTCATTAAAAGTTCTCTTTTTGGATAATAGTGAAAAGTTCTAATAAAAATTATATAATTTTAAATGATAGACATGTAACTTTTGATTTATTTTTATATGTAAAATTTGTAATTTTTTAGAAAAAATAAAAAAGAATTGTAGAATTTTCTATGCAATATTATAACTTTTATGACTTTTATATTATTTTTATAAAAAATTTAAAATTAAGTATTAGCCAAAAATATACAAATGGTTAGCACTAGCATGAAGTATTAGGCATACACAAATTAAAATTTTTTAAAGGGTGTAGATGAATGTATCAATGAAAAAAAAATAGATATAATATGCATTAGTATACATTAAAGGCTATAGATAATAAAGATAAGAGGAAAGGAAGATAGTACTTGTGCCAACTAAAAAGAAAATAGATAGTACTCAAATAAAGATTAAATCATGAAAATAATTGTTTTAAAATGTTAATGTATTTATTATTTGCATTGCTTCCAACATATCAAAATTAACTAAAGAATATAATTTATGACATTATTAACTCTTTGAAATGCCTATATGAAATAATAAGTGATGTGTGTAATTTTTTTTACCACTAAAGTAGTAAGCTAGTCGTACTAAGTTATTATTATATTTTGTCTTTTGTTTATCACAACTAAAAATAAATTTTCATTTTATTTTCAAATAATTTTTTAAGAGCTGTTTGACTTTGAATAAAAATATATTTTAATTCATTTACAATTTCTATTTTAATTATCTTTACATTATTATGAAATTCATCAAATTTAGCAAAATTTTCATTAAAACTCACTTCTATAGAATAGTTGATTAATATTAAATATTTAGAGGATTAAATGTCAGTTTACAATCAACATTTAATTGAATAATGTTGTATCTCAAATTTTACATATATTTTAAACTCTCGATAAAAAATAACAATAACGTTGGTAAATATATATAAAAAATCAACATCATATTATTTGCTAGTATCGTAAAAAATGACATTCAATATTAATTTTTTAATAAATAACTAATGTCTATTATAAATATATCACTTTGGTTTATATAAATAATTGATGTGGTATATTTTTCCCCCCACTTCCTTTTACTCCAATTCCTCCCACCTAATTGTAACCTCTTTCACCAGTTCCTCCTTCCTAGATCCTTCATATTCCCTCTATATTTTACCTTCCAAAACACCTTACCTAAAAATAGAAAAACGATATCTTATATAATACTATAGAATTCTAATGACAACAATTTTAAATAATAAATTTTGTAATAAGAGTTTGAAAATTGTGAGAGATTATACTTAATACCCAAATCATAGATGGATGATGCACTAAATACTATATTGATATTTATTACTCAATATGTAAGGTTAATACTCTATAAAAAAGTATGATTGAATCCAATCTTTTTAGATGCAATGAATATTCACTAAATTTTGAGAAAATGATAGTGTATATTTTATATAAATAGATAATAGATAAAAATTACATCAAAATAAAAAGTAACAAATCTTTCCTTTTAATTTTTACATTTTCCCTATGAATGTGGAACCCTACAAATTTAGCGATAGGCTAACGGAAATTCATTCTTGCAAAAAAAATGATAAGCAAAAACACAAAATCGAATAGAATTATCTCTAGGTTAGAAAGAAAGCATACATCGTTAAAAAGAAATTTATTTTAGGGTTAAAATAATTTTGGGATAAATTTTCCAAATAAAGTTATTATTTCACTCTTTTTATTTTTAACTCATATCAAGGGGCAAGGTTTAGAAGTTGGTTATTTGTAACAAATTGATATACAAAGTACAATGATGTCATCCTATTAATAAACAAAATAATGTCAATTTTTATATAAATAACTAACATCGTAAATTAAGAGAAGTTAGTTTTAAGTAAACAATTAACATCTTTTTACACATTAATTTTTGTTTATAAAAGCACTAGTCAGAAACTTCAAATTAATAACACAATAAAAAATAATCAATTGATATTTGCAAAAACATATTACAATTCACAATAATTATAGAATGAGATGGAAATTGATAACAGCATAATCAATTATAGGAGTTTTGATACAAAGTTTTTGAACTTATATTTTCACATCAAAATACAAGTTACAACAATTTATTTATAACTAAACTAACTATCAGTAACTTATTTACAATAAGTTATTACAACCATTAGTTATATTCAAGAATACTCAAAGCTATTCATTTCTATTAAGCTTTAATTTCAATAACATATTCCACCTAAATCTTTCTAATCTCATCAAGTTGTTATTGAGTGTGTGATTTGGGCTTACTCCCAAAAAGTTATAATTTGTACATAATTAATATGTTATCATCAAGATCAATTCAATTAATCAAGCTAGCATATAATAAACTATAAATAAACAAATAATTACTTCACTAAAGGGTTTGCCAATTAGTAATAAATTGTTCATATGGTGTATAAAGTAATAGTCACACTTCATACTTTTGGATTGTTTTAAGCAATACAATAAAATAGAAAATCAATTTAATCCTATTACAATCTTACTATTAAAAACATACATTCACTTTTACCTATGAGAAAGGTTAGTCCACCTCTGGTTGCATGTCATATAAGTAGCAATTAGAGCTTTTTTCAAGCAAATCTATAACTTGGATTACACCTCTCCTAACATAGGATCTAACTAATAGATAAGCTTACTCCTCAATAACACCATGGCAAGTATCCAATTACAATAAAAATATAATGGCATAATTAAGTTCTCAAAATCTATTTAAGAAAAAAAATCATAACTAAGATATAAGTGAGACTTACCTTTGTGGCACAATGCAAAATAACAAGTTTTATTGGGCTCATAGAGTAAAACCTTAATGATATACTCTTGCCTCGATTTCTTGATTGGTGCAAAGTCCTTGTCAAGTTAATATAGATTAAGAAATCCATGTATAACATTCACTGATGATAACAAGTTATAGTAATGCCTACAGAAAGATTGATGTGAGCTAAATTTATATTCAAATAATGATTTAATTAATTTGTATTTGGTTTAAAAAAATAACATAAACTTATGTGGTCCAAAATTGGATACAAGTCATATTGAACTCTTCAAACCTCAATAGCTATAAGATGGAAGCTTTGTTAATAAAAATTGTATTTTTTAATCCTATCATTTTCTCCACAATCAAAAGCAAGGCCTAGGCCTATTTGCCTCAGGAGCTATTGAAATGGGTTTGCAGTGCCATTTGAACAAAATCAGGATATCATAAAAACACAATAATGATGATTAGTAGTTTCATATAGCAATACTAAAATAACTTTAAAATATAAAAAAAAAGTTAATGATAAGGGGAATACAAGATGATACTTTTATTGGGAATTGAATGAGAGCCATTGGTCATGCGATGAGAGTCCTATAGGCTTCATCCATTATTTAGACTTCATTATTTGGCAGTAGAATGTTAACTTTACAAATCAAAGGCTTGTCAACCACCACCTTAACTTGATTATTTAGTAATGGTCAATGGTATAGCTCATGGCCTACCAAAATTCACCCATCCATAACCTTTCATAGAGGCAATCCCATCACCATTAGAGTACATTAGGCTCTACATGTGTAATGTGAATTCCTATTATAGGAAACCTGATTCATACATAAATATATATATATAAAAGTTTAAAGGTTAAAGTAAAATTTACCTCAAGTATAATTTTCAGAATACTTATTATTATAGGAGCTAGTGTTATAAGTGTTGGTGTGTCAATCATAGGAAGGGTTGACACTCCCATCTAATCAAAAGCCTAATTTCCTAGTTGGGCACTGGTTATAGAAGCTAACTCATTTGTAGAAGTAGTGGACCTAAGGGCTAACTAGATAAATGCCACAAAACATAAATGTGCAATATGCCAGCTAGCCATCTACTCCTACAAATAATGAAGTAGCTTATGTTATTATTATGCATGTAAGCATTGCTCCTCCCTTTACTATAGCCTTGCTTTCCAATCCACATTGAGTTTCTATACCATTTCTTTAGCTATGCTTGCTCTTAAGCCTATTAACTTGATGCTCAAATGTACCATTGAATAACTAATGGTCAATGAGGCCAATCAAAATTAAAAATTACTGATTTGATAAAAACTTGTGGTATAAGGCAATAAACCAAGTTGAAACCCTAGTTATCCACTTAATACATCCTTTCATATTGATTTATTGATTATGATTACAGAATTATCTAAACCTTTTATGCAATAAAAATAGAAGTAATAAATAGAAAAATAAATGAAAATTAAGATTGTATAGTTGAAACAATTATGTAAATAGTATGTATGCAAAATACAAGAAGCAAAATAAAATTGAATTGAAAGGGGTTTTAATTCAAAATTTAACAAAATATAATATTAGAAATAGAATATCAAAATTATCACAAAAAAGTAGAGAAATATACTTGATCCAAAAAATTAAGAACTTTTTAATTAAATTAATCACATATTACAACATATTTAATAACTACAATTGATTTCTTAACCTAGAACAATCAAAACCCTTGCAATGATTCATGAATTCTATGTTAAATAATTATCTAGGATTTAATTAATTCAAATTAGTAAAATTAAGCAACCATTATAATCTATAGAACTAGATCTAAATTAATTTAAAGGTAGAATTCAACCAAATTGAAGGATTAAACTAGAAATCTCTTATTTAATTATTCAATCCTCTCTTCTTACATAAAGAATCATGATTAACTAATTAAAATAAAACATAAAACCAAATAAAAATTTTAGATCACATAAATTATAATAAATTTGGATCCAATCCATGCAAATTTAGGAAATCAACAAAGAGAATTAAAGAAAGAAAACAAATCAATTAACAATAATTAATATTACAAATCAATATCTTATAACCCAAACTAAATTAGGCCTTAAATCTTTGAATCAATATGAAATTTAGCCCTCTATAGGTGAGAGGGACAGAAAAGTTCCAAGAAAATGTTAATGGAAAGTTAAAAGGAAAGTGCTTTATAAAACCATAGAGCAAAATGTGACAAAACTCTCCCTTAAATATCTTATTACATTCTGGTCCTAAATAATGCAATGTAGGTCTATCATCTAGGATTCTAACGTCAAATTTTAGCTCAATTAAACAATTATAACTTAAAATATGGCTTAAAAACTAAAGATAATTTATTCCAGTTCAAATTCAACTAGCAACCATTAATCAACCTCTTTTGACTTTTAAAATTATATAGTTTTGCTTAAGTGACTTCATAAAGTCTAGCTCTTGGTCTTGGTGAATTTTTGTGCTTATTTTTGCATGATTTGACCATTTCAAGCTTAAGTTATGCTTTGAACATTAAAACAAGGGCGAAATTAGACTAGATAATAGCTTTACTTCATCATTATGTCAACTTTAGGCCTTTAAAATGATAAAACTAGGTTTTTCAGTTAACATGAAAGTTATAAAGCTCTCTATTATCTTTCATGATATAAAGATTAACCAAATTCAACATCTAGAGCTTAATTTATGACTAAAAATCTAAAATAGTGTCAAGAATTCAATATTTTACAAATAATTCAATTAATTCCAAAATAATATGATCTTTCTTAAAACAAGGTAAAATTAATTCAATTAAGCAATATCACATCCTAAGAGGCCTAACTATGGTAAAAAAATATGTAAAAATTATAAGCTAAAGAACTCCTTATTACCAACACCGTGTCTAATAGCCCAAACATGGATAGGACGCTCATTAGTTTCCAAAGTTGTGATTAGGATGCCATTTTTCTTAATTGGCTTAAGCTTACCTTGGAGTTATGTTATATGATAGTGTCCTATAGCAATTAACAAAGAATAGATGATTAGAATAAACTTCAGTGAAATGAAAGCTTTAAAATTAAACAACACATTTTGGTATAAATCTTAACAGTTACAATTCTTTCTACAAGAGCCTAACTTTTTGGGGTTATGTATTACCTTTACTTGTTTACTCCACTTAACTTCCATAACTTTGCATGAGAAATAAAAAGTGTTTCATTGGCATCCTTGCCTTCCTTAGTTTTAGCCTATTTCATAGCCAATAACACTTTTTCTAGCTTCTTGTGGTCTCTTTGAGAGATCCTATATGGATATATATTCTTACTTTGGTTTTCCTAGTTAAAATTACTTAACTCTTATTAACCAAATGATATATTAGTTCATAAATACAAATAATATATAAGCAAAATGTTGAAATGAACTAGATTCTAAAGTGTAAAAATTTTACCTTAAAATGCTCATCACACATTGTTTTCATGATTCTTGATTAATGTAATTCCACTGTTATGTCGAATATATTTTTATCATAGTCTCAGAATTTATGTACTTTCACCTTAATATTATCTTAAAATTCCTCCATAGCATATGACAATACTTTTCTATGCACCTATGATGTGTTTAGAATTTAGGAGGAACTCTACAAGAAAAACGCATATGAAAGATCAAATTATATATGAGTATGTTATAAATATAATTTTTCATATCTATATCACAAAGCTATTCAAATCAAGTGTACATATTAAGACCTTATCCTAAATGTTATTTTTCAATCTCGAGGAACATTCTTCAAAGGAATGTAAGCTATTGATACTTTGGACTGCACAACGATTCTAACATAACTAGTATATATCAATCATTTTTTCTTTCGACTACCATTTCTTATTGAAATTAACATGTAATTTTCTACTCTTAGATTGCATCGTGGTAGTGGCCTTTAAGGTTATGAGGCCTAATTATGTGTCTTTTAATGGTGGTAGTTACCTCTTTAAAATGATCCGTATTTTGAATTCTACAAAAAAAATATTCAATGTCAATCATATATAATGATACATAGGAAAAATTATAGGTTAACATCATTTAATAATAAACAAAATAGCAAATATAAGATCGACCTTCACAACAAATGCTATACTAAAATTACATAATAAAGTATACAACTTTCATGATAAATAACTCAATTAAGATTACATCAGTCATCATGTTTTACAAACTCCTCCGCTAATCTGTAAAACCATGAAGGAAATAGAAATCATTGAGTGAAATATAATATATCCAATGCTTTAAAAAAGACATAATGGCATGTAATGAAAAAGATATTAAGTAAAAATGGTAGGAACATCATTACTTAATAGAGTATGATCATAACCATACATCCTGAGAATGAATAAACCTTAAAAATATTATTAAAAATAACATATAATATAATCCAAAATGTAACGATGAATAAGACTGTTAGAATAATATAAACATACTTATATATGCCAATAAGACAAAGCCAAATTTAATATCTTAATATTCATAAATAGAAAAAAATAAGAGAAAAAAATATACTTAAAAATTTTGTTAATCACTAGAACAACCATGAAGCTAACTCAGAATCCAAAAAAGAATGTGGAGGAGGTTTAAAATTTGTTGGATAAATTTCGATGGTAGAGGTAACGCTAGAGAAGTAAATTTAAAAAAAAAAGTAATGAGAAATAAAAAATCAAATGAAAGTTATGTAGATAAAATAATTACACATTGGTTTCTTATATGATAACCAACATCTTAAATAAACAACATTAGATTTCAATGTTAATTTTTGGAACAACTAACACTTTAAGTTCTTTTACCTTTTCAAACATAACAGTTCACATTTACTTTTGATATTAATTACACATAAAACTGATGTTTTAATATCATTTCTATTTTTCAACATATTGATCTCAACAAAAAGACATTGGTTATTAACTTAACTATTGTTTTAAGTTTCCATAGAATTTAAAAAATGTTATCACATGGCAATAGATTTAGTTTTTTCTTTTTTAAACAATTGTCATCTTATTTACCTCAATAATTTAAAAAATGTCAATATGTTTATATAGATGTTAGTTTATCTTATGACCGATGTCTATTCATCAACATAAAATTACAATTATGCAGTAGTGATTTATTTTATTTAGCCTAAAACACATATTGTATAAAAAAATTTATCCTTATTTTGATATTGTATTTATCATGATACCATCAAATATATTCTTTAATTGAATTCAATGCATTTTTCAATATATTCTAAAAAAAATTTCATTGGCAAATAATTGAAGTAATTATTTTTAACATAATTTTCAAATAATAGATTTATTTATAAGCGAATTGAAATGAAATAAAATCAATTTTAGAAATCTTTGATGTCAAACAAACCTTTAGAAGTTATGGATATGATGTAAGGAAATGTTAATTTGTGACTAATAAAAAGTGAAATACACTTAAAACTCTTACTCCTTGCATGGATGTAAATGGAAAAAGAAAAAAAAAAGAAAAGAATTTTCTTTTTTTTTTTTTTTTGGTATGGATAGGTAGAAAACAAGAAAAAAGGAAAGTACATGAAAATAATTTTCCTTTAGTTGTTTAAATAAAGAAGTAAGAGAAAAGAGAACTAAACTAAGTTAATTAGCATTCATGCCCATTAATCATACATTGTGAATTTTCCAATGTAAATAAAATACAGACAAAGTTGTAAAAAGTGAATTTTTCACTCATTTTTTATCCATATGTAACAAGAAATTTTTTTTGATGGACTTCACCCTTCTCTTTTTTATTTATTTTTTTCACTCATTTTTTACCCTACAATCAAGTAAAAGAAAATAATGTTTTTCACTTTTTTTTATAAATTTTCTTTTCGCCCATTTTTATGTAAACAAAAAAAAGGTTTATGATTTTTTACTGTGAATTCATCAATTATGATTTAAGTCAAACAAATAATATCCAAAGACTATAGTTTGGTAAAGGAAAGAAAATAATAAGAAAAAGAGTTTTTTTTCCTTGGATGGATGAATAGAAATAAAAAGAAAGAGTAGTACATGAAAATGATTTTTCTTTACATGTTTAAGTAGAAAAGTAAGAGAAAAGAAAATTAAGTTGAATGACATTCATGTTCAGCAATCATATATTGTAAGTTTTCCAATGTAAATAAAATAAGTATAAGATTATAAAAAGTGAATTTTCTACTCATTTTATAGTAAGAAAAATTTTTGATGTACTTCACCCTTCTTTTTCTACTCACCTTTTACCTTACAATCAAGCAAAAGAAAATACTAATTTTTATTTTTTTATAAGTTTTCTTTTTGTTTATTTTTTTTATGAAAACAAACAAAGGATGATATTTTTATGGAATTATGGAGGCGAATTCACCGGTTATGATTTAAATCGAAGAAGTAATACACAGAGAATACAATCTGGTGCTGATCGCCCTCCTTTTTTCTATTTCTGTAGAAAATTCTTTTTCCTTTTTCCTTTCAATTTCTTCTAGCCAATATACATTGGACTTGTATGTTACGTATACCTAGCCAAGTTGGACTTGGCATCTTACAATTGCCATATGAAGCATATTCTGCAAGTGCGAAATTTGAAACTCAGAAAAACAATAAGAAACGCAAAAGGATCGGGAAAAAAAAATTGAAAAAAGTTAAAAGCCATATATTCAATTTCCTTTCCCTCCTATTTTTAGTCAAAAAAAAAAAAATATTGCTTACTTTCCCTTATTTATTATAGATTCAATTTGAATATATATATTCCTCTCATAATTCATATGCGCAATTAACATCATACGTGGAGTACTAATGGCCCGAATTAAAAACAGAGAACAATCATTTCACCCCGCCATAATTTAATAAAATTATGCAAACTTTTTTCTTAATTTAAAAAATTTTATACCAACTCCGGTTAGTCAAATTTTGAATTTATTTTAATATGAAAGTATTAATAACGGGAAATTCAATTTTTTTTTTATGAAAGTATAGTACTTTCTTAATTTTTCAATAAGATTTTAAGTTCTTTTAAAACCAAAAGAAAATGTGCGTAATTTATTTCTCTAAATTTAAGAGAGTTTAAAGTAATTTTTTCTTGAAAAAAAAAATTGATGTCAATGTTAAATACACAGTTAAATGAAAATTGTAGATAACCCAAATCCAGAAGAACTTCAAAGCTCAGATTTTCCTGGAAAAAAAAAATCCGTCTATCATCGCAACGCAAACCAATAAATAAAATTAACAATTTCTATCTCTAAAATTGTAATATCATCCATAAATTATATAAAATTATAATTTTATTTATAAACAATAATTTGTATATACAATCTCAGCCCTTAATCATATTATTTAAGAATGAAATTATTAATAAAAAGTAAAATTATATATAAATTATTATTCTAAAATAAAATTATAGCTTTACATAGTTCAAAAACTATTTATTAATACTTTACAATTTTTATGATGTAATAGTTAATTTTGTCCAAACCAATATCTTATCTAGTGGCGAGAAGGGGGGGGGGGACTATGGGTGACTCTCCTAAAGCTCAATATTTTCTTTTATATGTATGTTTTATAATACATCTCGATTCTCCTTAGATTTTAAAATATATACAATTATGATGAAAAATTATATATCTATATAATAATAATAAGTTTAAAAAAATACATAGATAGAAATATAAAAGGTAAAATTATAATTTTTTTATAATTAAAAGTTATAAATAATTTATATATTATTTTTTTATTTCTCTCTTCTTACTGAATATATATACAGCCTTTATACATGTCTAAAAAGTATACGTACATATGAATTTTATTAAATTAATTACCATTTTATAAAATTTATATATTTTTATTGTTTTTTTTTTACAAAACTTTAAATAACTATAACTTTTATAATTTAAACTTTACATTTTTATTTATATTACACATATAATATGATTGCAATAAAATTTTCACTTATTTACCATTTGTTTTAATTTTATTATTCAAAATTTTTATAATAAAAACATTTATAAATGTCTAAAAAATATGCTTATGAACTTTATTAAATTAATTATATTTGTACAAATGTTATCAATTTCAATTGTAACTTTTTTTATGAAAATCTGAATAATTTACATGTTACAACCTTTGTAAATAAGCTTTTAAAATTTTTCTCCTAAAATTTTTTTTTAACTTTGTCTAATGTTTCATAATTTTTTTATTTATTTTTATAAAAAAACAAAATATCTTCAATCAAAATTATGAAAATATAATTATTTTATATAATTATAATTTTTTTAATGTACATTCATTTTTTTTATGATCAATCCAGCTTGCCCAACTCAAGATTCCTGGCTCCCCACTGATCTTATCTACATCTTCAGAGCATATTATAAAGCCAATCTGCCAACCCGAGGCCTCCAACGACATTTCCACACGAATCATTTTATACTGTGATTCGTCATCTAACTCGGAATCCTTTTTCCTCCCATGTATTTTCCATGGAGCCTCCCAAATGGTGGAATCTTACTTTTCTTTGATTCCATGTCAAACAATACTTTTTTCCAACCGCCTTTCTCTCTCTCTTCATCATCCATCAAGAAAGGACTAATCTTTTGTCCTAAACTAATCCTTACGTAATGTGCAGATGGGAAGTTGGCTTCGGTGGGCTCATTAGAAAAATATTTACTCCATGCATTGTGAATATAAATGTATTAAATACTTCGAATTCTCTCTTTCACATGTCACACGACCGAAGCTTCACATTTTTGTAAAACTCACGATTTATTATAAGAATACCTCAAATTATATCAAGTTTTTCATTAATTATACTTGTAATGTGATGTGATAAATTCTGAATAAATTAAAATTATTTAATTATAATTATTTATTTTTAACAAATATGATTAAATAATTTTAATATAATAATTTTTAAAATTACTACAAAATTTTTGAAATATTGTAGAATTCATCGCTCATATTGACTGCACATGAAATCCCAGGGCTTGCTGCAACTTTTACTAGATTATTATGTTGAAAAACATAAAGCACGAAACAGATGTTAAATTTTTATGCACCGCTAACGTAAATACAGTTAAATAAGGGGCCATCGAATAAAAATCTTTTCTTCCGAAAATTGTAAAACTATTTTTTGTCTGACTTAGTTTGTCCATCCTCTTGGTTTATCCCTGAAACGTAAGATGAGGACCCAGAACTAGCTGCTGATTCAACAATGACTGCTTCATGAGGAAACTCCACTGTGGGTTTTCATATTGGCTGCTACTGTTTGCCAGATTGCAAGAATTCATGTATTTCTTTGATGGGTAAAACGCGTCTTCGTCTGTGTTCGAGAGCTGTCGTTTTGGCCTGATCATGCTCTCCATGTTTTGGACCAAAGGGTTATTGTTCAGTGAAGGATTCTTCTGAAACAAGTAGCTGTTGTTGCTGGTATTTTGGTTAGGGGAAGATGATTGGGGGTCCAGATTCCCACAGTTTATGCCTGCCGCACCTGATCCATACCCAGGCTGTGGGTTTGAATTGTTTTCAGATAAGAAGCTTCTCAGCATGGAGTAGTCCATGGCATCCAATAGGTTGGAGAAGGACACAGATTTCTGAGAAATTAATGTGTTTTGATTTGCAGGTGGGCTTTTTGAGGTTGTCAAAACGGTGCTGTCCTTGAAAAGTTGCTCTTCACGATCCTGCTGATCTTCAATCACAACTGTTGATTCTGTTGTTGAAGGCAAAGCATACTTTGACTTCTTGTATATTCTGCAGAGAACCCAATCATCAAGCTGCAAAGCAACACAAACATAATCAATATATATTACCTGATACAAAATTATCAAAAGGGTAAGACAGCCGTGTAATATGTTGATAGTATGTCAACCCTAATAATTTTATTATCTTCATTCTTCAACAACAATTTTCTATTAGCCCATCAAAAAATGTAAAAGACAGTTTATAAGTTTCAACACTATATCTTAAAATTTCTGGATTCGTCACTGCTTATATAATCTCTTAATACAAGAGGCAAGGGTTGAACCATCATAAGTGGACACACAAAATGGCAAAGATAATGTATTTATAATATAATAAAGCTAGGAATATACCGACCCTCATTGAGGAGTCTTTGTGCTTGATGGGTGTATGATTTTCAACAAGGCGATACTCATGCATGATCCAATCAGTCTTGGAACCTTTTGGGGGCCTCCCTTCGTAGAAAACAAGAGCTTTCCTCACACCAACATTCTCTGGGCCTCTATTTCCTGCCAATGATGCCACTATGGTCTTATCAGTACCTGTAGCCTTCCAATACCCTGAAGCAGCTGCTCTGTTTGGCCTAGCACCATTTGGGTACTTCCTATCTCTCGGACTGAAAAAGTACCATTCTTTCTCCCCAAACGCCGCCTTAGCTGATCAAAGAATCCACAATAAACAAAAAGTTCACACCTTTATGGTATTAAACACTATCTTATCTCGGTCCTGTAAATAATTAATAACTAGATTTATACTCGCGTGTTGTATAAATATTTAAAACAAACCTGGTAAATCCCAGGGATTGAACTTGTAGATATCGACCTCTGCAATGATGGAAACCGGTAAGGGTATAGAAGCTATCTTCTTCCTAAGATAGTGAAGAATGAGTTCTTCATCAGTTGGGTGGAATCTGAAACCAGGTGGCAAATTGGATTGCCGGGTTTCCATGGCTTAGACAAAATGGTATAACGAAGAACAAATAGACACCAAATATGTATTTAGGCCATGAAGTTAGATGGCCCAAAAAATTGCTGTGAATGATGGAAAATGAAGACAGAGAACCAAACTTTGAGGTCTAGAGTACAACGGGTAAAGGAGAGAAAGGGAGGATTGAAATTTTTGAGGTGTGAAGAATGGAGGGTCATTTATAGCGTGAGCATTTTTGTCGTTTGCGTCAAGGGATTAGGCCAAGAGGGAGGATGAGTGAGAGAGAAAAATCAGTTTCTACATTGTGACATTGTGGTCTGCATCAAGAGAGAGTGGGCCCGTGGGCTGGGTTAACTTACTGCGTGTATTAAAATGGAAAATGGAGGGCTATAATTTACGGTAATATATTGTTATATTATTAAATTAAAATTATATATGAAATTGATGATCTTTCAAAATTTACCGCACAATAGTAGAACGACCATTGATTCAACGAAATAATGATGCATTATTATACTAATAATTCACCATAAATTTTTCTTTAAAAAAATTTGTGTGAATCACATTTTCTTAAAATTGAAAAAAGGAGATAGAGACATAAAATGGAATAAATTTATATTCACCATTATAAACTCACATTCTACCCACATTTATTTTAAACGTCACAAATATGAGAGAGATGAATAAATAAATAATGAATTAAAAAATTAAAAATAATAGATTTATCATTTTTACTAATATAAAAAAATGAAAATAATATTATTTTATAAAAAAATACAGAGGCTGCTGTTAACCAAAGCTATAAATATTGTATCTTTTTCTTTTTCTTTTTTTTTTTTGTCTTACAAACCAATTTTATTAGCTATGAATATGAGCTACATCAAAGAAAACAGCGTCCTCGATAGCGGGAAGAATCTGAGATAAACCACCTGAACTATCTCGAATTACATCATTAATTCATTTTACTACTTCATAAGCCACTTTATTGCAGCATCTTTCTTTTTCCTAGATAACACTATAATTACTCTAATTTGTACAAGGATTTATTTTGACAACTAAACAATTTAATTTCATTTTAAAGATATCTTTGATGCAATAAATAATTTTATGAGAAATTTTGAATTTAAGATTTCTAATATACTATTTAAGTTCTTCACTACATACTACCCCACTGTTTGAATTTAAAATTTCTAACATAGTATCCAAATTCATCGTTGTTTACTAGCTGACCACCCCTACAATCTTGCTGCATTGTATGCTGCATGCTTATATGATACCTTTTATTAATAATGAATGATCCGATTTTAATTAATCGGAACGTATATTAGGTTCCTGTCTCCTTAGAATTGAGAGTCCAACAAGTTCAAAATTATATATTACCCCCTAGATTTGACCAAATAACAAAAATGATACATAAATTTTAAAATCCTATGCTAAAACCCCTTGAATTTTTTAAAAAAATGAAACTTTTAAATTTATAATAAAAACTAACATCAATGATCCCATTTTTTTTTATCTTTCTCCTTTTTCCTTCCCTCTCCAAGAATAAAAAAAGTAATTATATTTGATTTGTACAACTTATATATATACAAAAATATGTTATGAGCTATAATTATGATATAAGTTAAACAACAAAATTGAAAAAAAAATAAAGAATGATAATTATATAGAAGTTCTGTAAGATTATGTTATTATAACTGGAGTAGGGTAAGTGTGGACTTCTACTATTGTAATTTAAAATAAGTGGAACAAAGCCAATTATAAAAACGTAAAATATGCAAAATTAAGAGAAATATTAGCCAGTTTGTAAATTATAAAATAATGCAAGCAAATCTTAAAATTTAGTCAAAATTCAATAAATAAAATGTGTACGAAGATATTTTGGAACAATTTTGATGAAACATTCTTTGGAGAAACTTTACAACCTAGGCGGCTAATGATTCAATTCAATTAACTTTCTCTTTTTAGTTAAGAATATATAAATTAGTTATTTTGAAACTTTGTTTTTATTGGATACAAATTTCAGTTTGGAGACATGTTGGGGAGGGAAGAAAGAGGGAGAAATATAGAAGATGAAGTCTCTAGTATTAATTTTAATCATAAATCTAATAGTTTTTTTTTTTTTTTCCAAAGGTTTAAGGAGTTTAGTGTAAGATCTTAAAATTTATATACCTTTTTTACCATTTGACCAAATTTAACGAAATTAATGTGTATCTTTTCTTTTTTTTTTCTAATAATAATATGATTAATAAGTCACTTAGACACATTTTGAATATAAATTAAAACAATAAAAAATAAAAAATAGCAAATAACACTGCATTTGCTAGAGGTTTATGCTAGAAATCTAAAAATTTCAAAGCGCCTTCGAAGGTTGCAAATTGCATCGGATAGAAAATTGTGATTAGTAGTTAACATGTAAATAATCTGGATAACTGCCTAGCATCTGGTATAATACTTTCGTCATTTTACGCAATAAAAATAGAGTTTTTTGTTTTGCTGTAACTTTACAAATCCTCCTCGGTGAGATTGAACGCGCTGATGGCGGCGGCTTGTTGATTGATGTCAGGGACATCATCGTCCTAGAGATAAGTTGGAGACACGTGTCAGTCTTAACCTTAGGATAGAATGATTAACGGTAACGGGATCACGGTTAAGGTGGTTTGTCCTAGTCCGATGAATTGTAATAAATACTACTTTTTTGAAAAAACAATATTTTAATAGCAGATATGGTAACGATAAATTCTCAACAGAAAATGTATATTTAAATGTTTGTGGATGTCGAGGTTGTGACCATCGAGCTAATTGCAAGGCATTGACCCGTTTTTAGTTTTTAATTTTTAATTTTAGAGGTGATTAATAAACGGTCAGGACGGATTGAATCGATCCAAAATTCATTTCGACTCTTGTTTAAACTCATTTTTAAATGAGTCTAAATAAATTGATTCGCTATGATCTATAATCTTGCCAAACTATCGAATCAACTTGCGGATTAGTTCCTTTTTGTTATTTATTTTTATATTCATTAATTTTGTTATTTATTTTTATTATATTTAATTATTTTAAATATTTATATTTAATTATTTTAATTAAATTATATTTTATATTAAATTATAATAAAAAATAATTAATTAATTATTTTTAAAATATAAATATTATTTAAATTATTAAATATAAAAAAATTTAAAAAATTGACTAATTTAAACTAATAAGCTAGCCCGATTGATTTAAGATTAATTTGCTTTCGTTCGAGATCAAAGCGATCCAATCCATTTAAGTTATTTTTAATAGATTTAAATTTTGAAATTTGGTCTAGCAGACCAATTCGTTTAATTTGCAAGGTTCTAACCCATTAAACATGCCTATTTAATTTGTATTTTTTAGGATCATTTCTTGTATTATTATGTGATTATATTAGTATAAGAATAGCAAAATGTGCATAATTATATAGTGTTTGGTGAACTGATACTTTAGCGATTTTAAGTTTTTTGCCATAGCTGATGAGTTAAATTTCAGTAGTTTTGAATTATGAATGCTTCAAATGCTAAAATAATAGTATTTAAATGATAAAATAATTCAAATTTATTTATTTGTATAGTATTGTATAAAATAAGTAAAATTTAATAAGTTTAAGTTTATTAGTGCATTATAAAGTAGTGCATTTTAATTTTTTGTATAAATTTAATATTTTAAAAGTACATTAAAAATTAAGATACACTATCTTACAATGCATTAATAGAATTGAAATTATTATATTTTATTCACTTTATATAATATCGCATAGACTAATAGATCTAAACTATTGTATAATTCAAATGTTATTATTTTAACACTTGAAACATCCATGCCGCTATTGAAGTTTAATCTGAGGTTGACTTGTGTAAATTAATCAAGTGAATATTATGATTGAAGGATAATTATTATGTAAAATGCCCATACATCATTTAAGCGTAACTAATCCAATTTTAGATTCAATTAAACAAATAATCGAAGTCAAAATGTAACAAGTATTAATAACATCAACTGAATTGTACTCTTCTAAAATATAAGATATATTATAAAAAATAAAATGAGATATTATAATTATTAATAAAAAATTATGAAAATAAATAATTATAAATTTAAAAATTAATTTTTTAATTAGTTATTATTTATTTTAATTTGAATTCTTATTTTTTTACTAAAAATTATGATATCTCACTTCAGACTTACCTTCTATAATCCATTCCCATTAAACATTTGCACTTGACACTAAACATTAAAAATGTCAATTCTATAGTATATCAAGTAAAATTTAATGTATACATAAATTAACTTTGTTGGTGAATTGTGAGTCATCATATTGAATTATTTTTATCTCAAAAAATATAAAATTCAATGTAAGCCATTAAATACTTAACACATAAAACAATTTAATGTATGGAAGAACACACCCATTAATCTAATTTAATATTTCTTAAAGGCATCTTCATTCTTTTATATTTAGGATTTAATTTTTAATTTTTACATGTATGCATTTAGTGATATAATTACTCTTAATAATAAAAAAAAAATAACAATCTGCCCGCAAGTATCTGCAAGCACCCACAAACTTCTCGCGAACATGATAATTTTTCATCGCTCCGCTCTGCACCACAAATCCTGCTTTACATGCCTATTGCGAGCTAGCATTTTAATGGGATAGAAAATGGCACAGATACAAACTCCCCCCCCCCCCCCCCCCAAGTTAGTGATTTGTTATGTTAACAACATGATACCAGTCTCTTGACCTAAACAATATTCACTCATTCCTTCTATATTTTAAAATGAAAATTTAATATTAATATATAAAGATTAAAAATTAATAATTTTAATTTAAAAAATAAATTATAAGTTATTAATATATTTTTATAAAATATTAATTGACAAATAAAATTATTAAATAGTTATTTAGATAATACAAATAATATTTAAAAAAAGATAATAAATATAATTTTAATTTTTTAAAGTAACAAATAAATAAAAATAAAATTTTTACTCTAAAAAAAGAATAGAAGAAATAATTTACAATATTACTGCTTGATTTATTTAACTCCATGAAAACCCAACTTGCTTAGATGCCCGAGATTTAATGGCAGCATTTGCTACTTTCTTTCTTCTTTTTTTTCCTTTTTTTAATGAGAAGTAATTAAAAACTATAGCATATCTAACTTGTGGTGGAGTCTATGGTGTTCCGAAACTCTAATTATGTGGCTTAGTTTAAATATGACGCTTGTAAAGTTGTGAGTTTTAAAGAAAATTATAAAATAATTTATAATTTTTTTGTTTAATTACATAATTTACACTCCTTATCAATCAAACTAATTGGAGGCGTTGGAGCATAGCGCCTTAAGAGGGATCATATCGTGAGTTTAAAATTTTCAACGCATTATAACTTTATATTCCTTTATTAGCCATCTTATGTATTTTTACATGTGTTGTTTTTTTCTTTAAAGTATTTCTTAATTTTATTTGTTTTTTCATTTCATGTCATGAAATGCATTTGTTATGTATTGCGATTTATAAGGTCAAAATTTATTGCCATTATTGCATCATAGGTTGAAGTGTGATAATTCCATGAGGAAGAGTTGAAAAAAAAAATTAATAGAGAAAATTTAAAATAGTAAATTGAAAGTGCATGATAAGATTTTCAATAAAAAAATATAGTTTGCATAAATTTTAAAAATAGGGAAAATTTTAATAATATAAGAAAGGAGAAGACATCGAAAGTTGCTGTTATATTTCATAAACTAATTTCTAACATAAAAAAGAAGAAGAAGAAGAAGTAGAAGAAGAACGTACTATCATGTTTAATTTTTTTTTTTCCATTTTTTAAGGGTAATGAAGATTATTGCTCGTCTTTGTTCAATTATAAGCTCGAAAAACCGCAGTGGCATAAAGAACCAATTGCCCATTGTGGGCGGAAAAGCATTTAAAGGGACAAATGATATATGGACACTTCAATCAAATGGCATTGTCAATAACAGCCCTTTAGTTCAAAGGGCACTTGACCTACTTTCTTGTGAGATAATAATCACGCAACCAATGAACTTCCAGAAAGTTACAAGATAGATACCTTCTACAATTATTAATATCCCAACCAAATTCCACTAATTTTCCATTGCACCAATTCGAAGGAACTGCCATCCGGTGTAAAGGGTAATAATATTATTGTACACATGCATACACTGGGGTCATTTTTTATGTTAGGGATAATTAAAATATGTGAAATTGTTCTTAACTAATCGATTAAACTCAAAATTGATTAGTTAAATGTAATTAATATACTAATATTAATTAAAATTAATAAAACAAGTTTTTAAAATTTGATTGATTAGTTAGTTGCGATGCCCTCAATTGCACAAAATTGATACTAATAAAAATGTAATAAAAATTTACACAACTTGATTGATTGATTAAGGGATTTTGAAGTTCCAACTTTTTTACAATTTTTATTATGCAAATTTTAGATATAAATTTCTAAGTATTAATTTTATATTATATTTTAAATGAAAGTTCAAATTTCATATTCAATGATCATGTAGTATACTATTATAGTATTATAATAATTTCAAATGTTGGCCCGTCGAGAATCAACCTTAACCAACTAAAACTAAAATGATTGATTAAATTTATTTCAAATTTATTACTCGTTCTATTTCTTTTTATCTGTCGTATTTTTTAAAAAAATTATTTTTTTTTATCTGTCACTTTAAAATTTCAATGAAATATTAAATATTTTTTAAAATTTTTTCTTCTCTTTCATTAATAAATACTTTATTATTCTATATTATTAGTCAACTTATACTTATTTTTTTATATTTTTCTCTCTATCTTTAACTATCTTAAATTTTATGTATAAAGGGTAATCTTGTAAAACTCATTAAAATTAAATAAATTTAATTACTTTCTTAATACCTGTAAAATTGATTAATCACGACAAATAAATATGAACGGAAGGAATAATAAATTGATTTTGATTAAAAAATATAATAATGATCAGAATTAATTAACCAAAACCAGTTTTAATCGCACGATGAAAGCCCAACCTCCTGCAGGACAATGGAGGGTCGCATGACACGTGGGTCTCGCTTCTGGGAGGGGCAGAGCAAAGGGTACGACGCTCTACGAGGCATTTTTGGCCGATTAATGACGTATTATTCTTATTATGATAAAAATCAAAGAATAATAACCATTAATTTCCAAGTGGAACTCACTCATTGGCCCAGATGGCAATCAAGAAGTAAAAGAAAACAAAACAAAAGAATAATTCGCACTTTCTGCGGTGCCATATTATCGTTCTCTGGACGAGAGGTACCGGTGCCTCAGAAATATCTCAATTCTTCTCATCTTATGCATGTGGTCCATGACAATGCGAGCCCCAATTGTTGACCGTCTACCCTAAAGATTTCTTAATTGAAAAGAAAACACTTCAATTTCAATTAGCAACAACTGTATTGCAAATATATATATATATATATATATATATATATATATATATATACACACACAAGCAAGTGAGATATTTCTATACAAAAATAAAAGGAGAATCAACGAGCATTAAAGAGTTAAAATAAAATATAAAATTATATAAATTTTTTTAATATTATATAATTTTTTTAAGTGATTATGTGACTTTTAATTATATTTTAATTCTGATCATTAATATAAAATTTAATGATTATAATTTATTTTTTTATTTTTTATATAAAAATACTCCTCTCACTTAATCTTTTTATATATATTTCTTTTGTATTTTTTAAGTAATTTTTTAGATAATTATGTTGCTTTCTTTTTTGTGAATGGCAAATATGTTGTTTTGTTATTAGACTATATAATTCATGGATGATGCTTGTTATGGATGTGTTTCACTAAAACTTATAACGCTAGATTTAAATATTAAGTATAAATATATTGAGTATTATTCCCTTCATTTCTTTTCATGGATCATTTAAGGTTAATGTATAAGGATTAATGAAAATAATAAATACCTTAAATTTAGAAAAGATGAAATACTATTTATTAATATATTCTTTATTAAAAATCAATTGATAACTAAAGTTATTAGGTATTTATTTTAATAATAAGGTTAATATTTGAACAAAATAAATTCAATCTTGATTTTCAAAAATGGCAAATAAATAAATATTTCAAAAGAAATAGAAAATTATATTTATATCGTTTGAATAATTTTTTACCTTAAACATTTAACAGTCTTAATTAACAGTTTAAAAAATTTATCTTATAATCTTAAAATTAATTTTTATTATAATTTTAAAAATTTTATATATAAGATTTTGAAAAATAAAGATAACATTTGATATAATTATTCACCAAAATATCGTTAAAGTAAGAAACCGATGCAAACTCACGAGTTAGGACGGAAGAGAACTTACCTCATTTTTATAGTTAATCAATTCATGAAGAACGAAAGTATTATGCTGTTCGCAATGTATTTACGGATCCTTTTATGTGTCTAAATCGGCACGTGCATGCATTTATTGACTAAATTATCCATCGAACAAAAAAGTGAAATAAATAATTACTTTAAAAATTAGATCATTATCAAATTTCTTTATTCCTAATAAGTGTAAATTTGAAACCATGCTCCCATTTATAGATAAAATATACATGTAGTTAATATATTTTTCACGAAAGCAATACCTGAGGTAAAATCTACATTAGTTAATATATTTTTCATGAAACCAATACCTTAATAATAATAATAATAATAATAATAATAATAATAATAATAATAATAATAATAATATATGTAACGAAAGCAAGATTTAAAATTAAATTTTAAATATAAATTTAAAATTATTAATAATATAAGATGATTAAATAAATTTATATAAAAATTAATTCAATGAATATAAAAGATTCGAAATTCAATTTTGAATTTTATTTTCATTACATATAACATTCTTGTATTAATAAAGGTATTTATATTAAATTTAAATTTAATTCACTATTAATAATAATTAATTTTACACTACCAACCATCTTTGTATTGCTATATTAATAAAAAAATTATTAAAATTTTCTTATTATTGATAAAAAATTTAATTATTACTACTTTTTAAATTATATATCATTTTCATATTCATTAATAATATATTATATTTTATACCAATAACACATAATACATTTAATCATATATTTCAAGTTGAATGATCAACCATCAAACGAACACGTAAATAATCAGGAAACCATTGCCGCAACATTTTGAAAATGATTTTTATTTTAAAAAAAATTATTTTACGAGGAGAAACAAATCATTTAGTGCATAAGCAATGCGACAATGGCAGAAAGTTTCAAAGGTAACAACGGTGCTGCTACACTAACATAAGTGTCTATATAAATATAAATAGGCACTCTCGTGGGGAGTTTGGATGGAAGAGGATGGGGAGAGAATAGAAAGAAAAAAATATATATGTATATATATAATTTTTTTTATTTGTGAGTTTCACGTAAAGAAAAGAGGATAAAATGTTGTGGTTATTCCTCTAAAACTCTCCTACACTTAATTTTTATTTTTTTTGTAATTCAAAAGATTATTTATTTAATTTATTGTTTTAATTTCATTCTATTTTAATACATATGTTTAATTTATTATTTTTACCATTAGTCTACAAATTAAATTTTTTAAAAAATAATAATTATAAAAATATATTATAATTAATTATAAATCTTTATTTAACCCTCCATTATTTCTCTTACATAATTTTAAAATTCTAAATAAAGAGAAGGAAAACTACGGTTTAATAATTTATTTTTCCCTGCTCCCTCTGACTCCTCTGCCTCCATTCTCTCTTACTATCTTCTGTTCCTTGTATCTCTTGAGTATATTATTAATATTAGTATAATAGCATCCGACTTTAAAGACTTTTCTCTTCAATGTCTTATGTTCCAATTTAGGATATTTTATATTTATTAAGTGACTTGTTGCTTCTATTATAAAAAAATATTATGATTTTACTGCTTTAATGTTAATCATTGGAATGGGCCATAAGCCTATATAATTAAAATTAAAATTTCTATTAAATACAATCCATTATATTTAAATAGAGTCATTTGCGTATAATTTAAATGAAAAATTGTCCCACCTTTGTTGTCCTATACTAGGTGGTACTCACATTTGTTCACACTTGTAATCACAATAATGTTGACAACTATCAAATTTTTTAGACTTCAAAGCGCGTTGATTACCTTGGTTTTTTTTTTTTTTGGGGGGGGGGGGTATATAATGCTTTTTTTTTCCTTTGATTTTGTTTGAATCACACGATTTTTTCTGCTGCTAATATTTTAGAGATCCATTTCTCTAATCTTAAATCCATTTTCAAACAGAACCAGGAAAATGAAAACTTCGATATTTTTTTCGCCAAATTTGAAGAAAAATCATGATGAAGACAAATTAAAGCTAACTAGGGTTAGCATCAGCAGAATTATTGACGTTTTTTTTCCAATGGATTGAAATTGTCTACAGTAAAATGTAGCTACAATTAATCTAATCACTTGGAATCAAATTTTTTTTATTTTATTTTATTTTATTTCGTTAAAAATGATTTCAATTTATATAAATGAATTCTATTGCTTAAAAATTGTGTTATAATAATGATTTCAATTTATTTATAAATAAATTTTTTATTTAAAATATATTAAAATACATGTAATTTAATAAAAAAATAAATAATTTTGATGGTATGATGAGGTAAATACAATGTTAGAAAGATAATTAATTTTTTATATAATATATATTTTAGACAAAATGAAATGAATTCTAGTAAAATATTTTTTAAATTTAATAGATTTTATAATGATACAAATATAATTAATATATTATAAATGAAATGAAATAAAATTTCTTTTTACTTATACGTAAATATTATTTAAAAAATGAATTTATTTTAAAAAATCTTATTTTTAATCCATTCAAAGGGGTTATTGATACAAGGTTTGCGTTAATTTACGTGGGTTCCACATTAACGTATGATTAACAATTTTAACTATAGTTCTAATTACTATAAGCGATTCATTTTCTTTCCAAACAAGAATTGGAAGATAAAAATATTATATTCACTAAAGGTGAAATTTGAAATTACATTTTAAATTTTTTATATTAATCAAATTTAATTTTATAAATTTATCATATTATTCTATATTTAATTGATAATTTTTAAATTATATCTGAAATCTAATTTTAAATCTTACATTTCATGCATATAGCATTAATAGAATAGTCCTTTTTTTAAGCAAAATTAGAAGAAAATTTGATAAAGACCAATTGAAACTAGGGTTTGCATCAACAAGAGTGATTGACGTTCTTATCCAATGCACACATGCATGAGAACAGTAAAAGTTGGTGGTCATAAATGGAAGTGGAATTACTTAAGCAAAGTGATTATGACACTTATGATTTGGATTTTGCAGTATAATTTAAATTTCTCAATTAAAAAATACAACGCATGCATCTTCCAAAAATATTTTAATTAATAACACGTACGTGGCCTTGTGGGCCATCTTTTGAATTGATCTGGTCAAGATAAATTATAGAAGGAATCTTCCTTAGACAATTATTTTGATTAAGATTAATCAACCACAAATGGAGCCACGTCACTCTCTTCATGCCATATCATTAGCCAAAATTATTAATTAGCAATTTGTGTTATTTAATCCTTCATTGTTAGCCACATATTTAATTGCTAGTTTCCTGGGGAGCACATGAGTGATTAAAGAATTGAATCTGGGATAGTGGAAATTTTCGTAGGAAACGGGGCTAATGGAAAATTTTTAATGAGAAAATGGTTAGAAAGTGCAAATAATTTCCTTTAATTTTGAGATAGTTATACATTTGAGATCCATAACTATTATTTTTGTAATCACCTATTAAAATTATTCATAAGCGATATTTTATGAGCAATTTAAGGAAGCAACAGTGTTTGGAGGAATTTTGAGAACATTTTGACATGATTTATTTGTTCATTATAACACAAAAGCACATGATCATAATTCTTATATTTTTATATTTACTTTGGTATAATATGGTACTTAAAGAATTGTTAATAAAGGCATTATGTGAGTGAAATTTATTATTTGTAATATAATTTTAGTCCATGATTATAAAAATTAATAGTTGCAGCAGTGACAACTAATCCAAAATTGAAGGAATTTTGCCATTTTAATTAATGACTATGTTTTATAAATTTTGTTTTTACAACATTGAAGTGAACACAATATTGAAATTTATAAAACATGTTTAATTGATAAGCCTTTTGTCTTAATGTGTAATTTATTTATTATATTTTTAATAATAAAAATAATAATTTACTTAATGTATCTATATATAAATTCAAATTATAAAATTCATAAAATTATATCGAATTTCACTGCACCGCTTCTCATTATGCTTTTCTGCTTTACAATTAAGTTTTAAAGCTTAAGTCCGTTTATTATTAATTTTGTGAGGCTTCAAATAATAATGCAACCTTGAAAATCATTTTTTTTTGTACCAGCGACCTTGAAAACTTTGCACATACGACAATTTCTCCAAGCCACGCTTAACTTAACCTATGTGTCCCCCACATAATGACCCCAGTGGCAAGTCCCTCCCTAATGTGGTCCAGCTAGGTCATTGCCAATCACAATTGACACTCATCCTTCAATCTCCTACGTCTGGAATTAGTACAGACCTAATTTACTTATCGTCCATTTTCTAATGAATGTTAGCTTAAAGCAGTAATATGTAGGTTGGTGGCATGTGGGTCTCATCTGTATACAGCCCCAGTTATTTTGATCATAATCTCTATCATTAGGGTTTACTAATATAACAAAAATAGATTAAGTATTAACTACTTATTACATTTGAATCAACAAGAGAACAAAGAAATTTTATTTAATCCTTAACGAGGGATCAAGTTACATATATTTTTTAATGTGAACGTTACCATCATTAATTTTCTTAAAATTTTATATATAACTATGTGTATTATTTAAAATATTTTCACGTGACACTTTTTACTTGCTAATGCTCCAAAGTTTGGTTCAACTCGATAAGTTTCAAATGTGTTTATTTTGTTTTCTTTTCCTTTTAATTAGATTCGCGGCCCGTTGTGTGTGTGTGTGTACATATATATATTCTAATCAATTTTTAATATTAATCTCATTAAAATATTAAAATATTTTTATCCTCGTAGACTCACAAATCCTTTCTCCGCCACGCCAATTACTTATTTATGAAAGTTGTTAACCATTAAAAATGTCATAATTATTCTTTTTAAATAACATGATGTGCTTTTATTCATAAATAATATATTATTTTTTGCAATAATGAATCAATTTAATTATACTCCTAACTAAATTCTTTGAATATGTCTATATATTTCTTCCTGTTCAATGAGCTAGGTTTTAGGATGCACTATATATTCAAATTGAGCAGTCTTATCCAGAAATATATTATTTCTACAAAAAGAAAGAATGCTTCAAGAGGGACTCTTGGCAGCAAGGGATGTCTAAATATTAAGAGATAGTGGTACTTAACAGATATTGGTACTTATACAAGTCCCAGTTCGCTGGACCAAAATGGAGAAAGAACCAAAGTTTGGTGGAGGACATATAGAGATGGGCCTTTGAACTTTGAACTTGATCCTGTAAAAAGGGATAGGGTGTTATAATTTAATGAATAATATTAAATACATTTATTTTATTTACATTTTATCACTTCATTGCACAAATATCAAAACATATTATAATTTATTTATTAGTTCAATCTGTCCAAATTTTATCATGCATATAAAATTTAGTTAAAAATTTATAGAGAAAATTAATAATTTTATCCTTAAAATTATAAAAAAAAGAGCTAAAATGATTCACAAATCTTGTAAAATTGTAATTTTATCCTAAATAATAATTTATATGTGTTATTTTTTTTCATACAAATAATTTTATTTTCAAATAATATGATTGAGAGATAAAATTATATACAACCATTATTATTTAAAAATAAAATTATTAATTTCATCAAATTTATATATAATATAAAGTCTAACTGGTATTTTTCTGCGAAGGAGAAATTGATGATTATCCATAGACGCCTAGACTTTGATAAATATCCTTCAAAGATGCCTTTTATTTGATGAGGACACAAGATGGAGTCTCCATTATGTGACTTTTTGTGGTTTCAGGTTTCCATGCGCAGCAATAAGTTTGCTTAAACATATTATCGGGTTTTAATTGGATGAAGAAAAAGTGACAAATGCTTTGTTTTCAGAAAAGATTATTCCATTACATGCTTTGGACTCAGCAACTTGCTCATTTCGAATTCAAATACCAAACGAAGAATACCCTACTCTGAAGTTTTGAATGTTCAATGGGATGAAATAGAAAAAAAAAATAAAAAAATTTATTTAGTAAATATTATGAAATGAAAATATTTATTTTTTTACGAAATGGTTATTTCATTAAATAATATAATCTTCATTTTAAAGTAAAAGTAATCAAATGATCATTTCATTATTTGTGAAATGAATTTTTTATATTCTTAATCTTTAAATTTTTATATATTTTAACATTATTTTTTTAATAAATAATAAAATAATACCTATTTTTAATATTATATTATTAAAATATTTTAGTTAGTATATTTTTAGTAATAAAATTGAAAACAAAATAGGTTTATATTCTTTATAAAAAATTATTTAGCTTATAAAAATTTTAATAAATTAAATTTTTATGCTTTTGCCATAAATTTTTTTTCAATTATAAACTTGATAATTATATTTTTTATTTTCAATTATAAAAAATCTATGAATTAAAAAAATACTATTTTTTATATAAATATGATTACAATTTTGCATTTTCTTTTTATTTATAAGAATATTATTATTGATACTTTTTTTGCATCTCATTCCTATAATATTTGTTGCATCAAACATAATTATAAAATAAAATATTTATTTTATTTTTAAACATATCAAATATAACTATAAAATATTTATTGTATGTTTGTTATTCTCTTTCATTCTATAATACCAAATGCAATATAATAGTATTATATTATATAGCAATCTCTTGAATGAAATTTGCTGAACACTATACTATGTGTTATCTTCATTTTTATTTGTGTCTTCCAAGCAAAAACACCTTGTTCTCATTAGTGAAAAAAAGGGAAGAAAACGATGAAAGAAAAAAAAATGGAACTATGAGTTATTTAGCTCGTTTTATAGGAATAATACTAGTTCCATTTTCTTGTATTGATTCTGTATTTATTCTCTTCTAATAATTTGTGGAGTTCACAATTTCTTTGTCCTCCTATTTATTAGAGTGCAATATATATTTATCCTTTAATAACTTGGTCAAGACGCCGTGGAATTCATAGCTTGTGTTTGAATTGATTATGATTTAGTTATTATAAAACCAATTGATATATATATATATATAAACTTGTAGACAAACATGGGCATTCCTTTCCCCTCTTTATTCGAAAGTTCAAATAAGCAATGTTTAGATTCCAGGGAAATGTTACGAGATGTTAAATTTTTTAAAAGGTTAAATATTTTTATTATTAAATTATATTTAATATATTAATATTAATATTTTAATTTTAATTTACTTAATTTGAAATTAGAAAAAATAATGCAGCGGTGAACTGTCATAACATTACCATAGATCTTATTGTATTGCCGGAATTACAAATTGTTTAAGCTTCGATAACAGTGGACATTAATGAAATTCAAATTACTTAAAAGTTAAGCAATTGTTGTTAAAGAAATGCTATCAAAAAAAAGTTAAGTATCTAATGACCATAAAATCGCGGTGTGATATAAAACCGATAATAAGCGTAAGGACGGTGGTTAAAACAACCGCCCAATGCAAATAAAACCGCCGTTAAATATATATTTTTTGCTGTAGTGTAATTTTACTGGTTTGGTCAGTTCATTATATATCAGCATATGTATTGTCACTACAACATAAAAAATAGAATAGATTTTTTGTAGTGAAACAAGACTGAATTAAAGGTTTATTTTTAGATCTATATTTTGTTCAAATTTGTAATTTCATTCTTATTTTTTTCTTTATAATTAGGTTCTTAAAATTTTGTTTTCATTTGTAGTTATTTTCTAATATGCATTAATTTAGATTTTTTTTGTAATTATCCAAAATTAATATTAGTAAACTTATATATTTATAACATGATATAAAAGTGAAGAGCCATTAATTTGATTGATAAATTGTCGTAACTCGAAGAAACAAGTTAATGGAACTGAGTCCACTTGAATACTTATTTTTTAAAAAAAATAAGTTTCGTGACCGAAATCCTAATTTTTTTCATCACATAAACATTTATTATATTAAACAACTGGATCAGAGATCAAGATTTCTAAATTAATTAATGTAGAGAGTTCATTAGAAAGAAAATTAAACAGGAATATAATTATAAGAAGAAAAATATAAAGACAAAATTAATAAACTATAAGAACAGAAACTTTAGTGGCTAAAAGGTAATTTTCATCCTTTAACTTCTTTGACAAAGTTTTAATTTTATTTCTTAAATTTTATTTAAAATAAATTTACTTTTTAATTTTTTAAAAATATGCAATGTTATTCAAACTAATATCATTAGGTTTTTCAAAGGAGATGCTTACATGACATCTAACTTGGCATCCTACATGGCTTACATAAGATATATTTTCATATTTTTTATAGCAAAAAAATATATTTGATTTTCTTTTACTGGAACTTCAATATTATTCACTAAATTTTGTTTAAACGAAATTTACATCTTTTAATTTTTCAAAATACAATTACTTCCATCATAATGTAAGGAAAAAATGTCATTGTATACAATAGCTTCTGTTGTAATTAACGAATGAAAATACATAACAAATCCATATAATAATTTGAAGAATTCCAAAGGCAATTTAAATTGCCATGCCCACCATAATAATCACTAAGAATTCATAACAAGTATTTGATATTTAAAAAGGCATTTTTAAATTTTTAAATTGTATTTATTCATATCCATTGTTCTTAATGGGATTACTTTATGTCTCCTACTTCTATTTCAATTTCAAAATTGACAAGCTTAATTGCCTTAAGATGAAAGAATTAGTTTCATATGATTTTAGATATGTTGAAGAAACTTAGAATCCAAAATTTTCTCTTCATAGGCTACAATACAAAGAGATTTAAGTTAAAGGGTCTAATTTGTTTAAATAAAATTTAGGGTACAAAATTAAAATTTTAATAAAAATTGGATGATCAAAAATATCTTTTTATCATAAAAAATATGAAAATATGACTTATATATGTCATATGGACTATCAAATTTGATACCATATAAGTATTTTTGTTAAAAAGTCTAATGGCATTAGTTTGCTAGCTAACATTCCATATTTTTGAAAAGTTAGAAGATAAATTTACTTTAAATAAAATTTAGCAAATTAAATATGTATTTTTTGCCAAGTTTAATTCAGTGAAAAATTCAATACAATTAGCCTGTAAGATGTATAAACACCCTGCACCAAACCCATACACATCTAAATATATTATATTTTCAATTATTTTATGTTATTTTTGGATAAAGATGGAAGGCCTTGGCCTTGCCTCCATTATCCATCCTTTTCATCCCAACGTTTCGTGAGGAGGCTGCTTGACAATATTACCAACAAATTAATTTCATTGGCTACAACAGTGAATTTGTTAGAAAAATTGACTAATTAATTACGCATGCTGAAAACTATATTTATATCTTAGACTAGTCAAAGACATTGATGCAACGAGCTCATAAAAAAATTTGATGATTAGTTAATTTGCAACTACCCTAAAGTCATGAATGGGACTCATGTAGTTTTCCACGTGTAGTTTACCTAATCCAAAGGGTTTGCACTTATCCAATGTCAAAAAAAAAAAAAATGCCCATACAGCTGTTTTTCTACTTTGGATTTGCATGATCATTCATGCCTTGTGCCAAACCCCAATCTGTCCAATTTACTTTGTTCCTTTACTTGTAGATGTGCATTGACATTTTTAGATGAGAAAAAAACTTCATGAACATTTTATAGTGGAGTTTTAATTACAATAGAATGTTTGTGATTTAGGGTAGAATAGAAGAATGAGAGGAACTTCTTAGAAGAAAAAATTGCTTAGGAAGTTAGCCATGATCACAAGGACCGATAAAATTTAAATGACGGCTTATCGAATACAATTATAATTTTTAGGTTCTATTTAATTATTGTGTCAAAAGATATCTTTCGTGTGAGAAAATTTCACATTTATTTTAAATGAAAGTTATAAATATTCTTTTTTGGTGAACAGTTACAAATATTTATAACCATAAAAAAATATTTTATCTTATCAATATTACATATGGAAAGCATGATAGAAAATAATACTCACTCTTCAATGCAAAAGTTGATTTCTCTCATTATTATGATCATGCATAGTTTGTAACTAACATAAATTTTTTTATTTTTATGTATATATAAATAAATTTTTTCTACAAAGAATTATGTTCCAACTAAACTAAATGGAATCTTAAAATTTCATTGACAAGCATTGACTCAAATGATAAAAAAAAATTACTTCTATTTATATTATGAATTTAGATATGGCGGCAAGTAGTAAGAGGATTAAAATACCTATGATTTCTTTAGACTTGGCATAAATAAGTTTATTCGAACAGGTTCAACGAAAAATATTATTGACAAAGTTAAAATATTCTTAAAATCTTTTAAAGAATTTCTATTTTTTAAAAAAGTCAATGTCAATAGTCTAGTGGTAAGGGATTGAATATTATATTGAAAATTATAGTTTTATACATTTCACTATTTATATAAAAAAAAAGTCTAAACAAGCCACCTCCCACCCCTATTTATGTGAAAAAATATATATATTTATGCACGTGAGAGGGTAAAGAATTGAATAATTATTCAATTTATAACTAATTAGGGTCTTATCCTAATAATTAAAATGGGACCATCAATGAGTGCTACTTGATTTATAAGATATGAGTTGACAAGTAATAGAATTCATGAATGTTAGGTAAGAAGTTGATTTGAGTATTCTATTCTATGTGGTGCAACATAGAGCCAAATAAACTAAGAACATGAGACTCAGTGCATAGAAGAATATAGGTTAACGTATACATGGAAGATATTCATGATGCACGGGAGATTGATTACTTACTATGTATATGGGATTGAGAAGTCAACTAAAAGCAGCAATGTCTCTAGCAATATCCTCAATTTGCTCATCCGTCACTGTTCTTTACCTAAAGGAATAGGGGGATGAACTGAACCATTATACCATACATGTTATGGAACGTACATTGAGTTTGGAATTGGCCCCCAAATCTTGACTTGTCTTAGAAAACCTTAGGTTCTAGTTTATTTCTACACCGCCTTTCAAGGAGAACCCTTTTTTCTCTACGAGTATATCTTCATCGTTGCACAAAAAAATAAAAAAAAGAGAGCACTACGTTTTTTAATTTTGACTAGTTTAATCCCTTGGATGTTATTTTACAGGAAGGGGCCGGGATGTCCTGTTAGTTATGGGAAATATTTTCAAATTTGTCATAATACTGAAATTTAATATTATTTCCATTTGTATTTTGAAAAAAAAAATCATTTTTGATATTATGAATAAGTGATTTTTAAAATTAAAGAAATAATTTATTTAATTTTTAAAATACAAGTAAGAATAATATTAAAATTTTCAGTAACATAATGAAATTATAAATGTTCCTGTTAGTCATGGTTACCGATTAGTTGTCGGAAGGGAAGGAGCTATCTCCTTTCCGTCAACTCTCTTGGTGGCTTTTCCGCCTATAATTATGAGTTCTCCGCAAAAGAATTTTTGAAATATAGGTGACTCTCTTTAAATTTAGAAAAATATTTCAAAAAAAAATTTGTAGAACACATTAAATTTATGTGGGGAAGTGTAATTTTAACATTTTTTAATAAAATAAATTAATTTTGATAGGCGTGAAAATTGATTTGAAAACGTATTAAGATAAGGGCCATTTTCTGGTACTCCCTTGAAATAAGGAGTATGGCATGATATGACTTTGGTAATTTTTTTTTTATAAATCTTGCATATTTTTTTTATAAAATTTGGTAATTTGTTCATAAAATTTTACAATTTTTTTTAAATTTCTTAAAATTTTCAATATTAAAACAATCATTAGTTATATTGTAAAATTTATAAAAAAAATCATAAAATTTTATGATAAAAAATATAAAATTTATGTGAACACTTACATTCTATAACTTGTATTATTATAAAAAAAAATTACAAACTTTGGAAGAATTACCCTTAAAAGGAAACCATGAATAAAAATTCACATTTTGATTGTAATTTTTTTTATCTCACCCCCGATGTACAACACGAATTAGTCGGTATATCTCTTCCATCCACCGTTAAGAGTTTTGACACTTAGTTTTACTTTCGAGCGAGGACACATATATGGCATGATCAATACATTTTCATATGATGATGTTATAACGTGTAATGGTCTCACTCTTTCTTAACTTATTATGGGAATAATTGTGGGAAATAATTGAGATTATCCAACTTGAACTTATATTGTTAAACGTAATTGATCGATTCAATCGTTGAATTACAAATAACTATAATAGTAATCCTGTATATCAATTTATTTTTTTTTAAAAAAAAGCAACAATAAACAACGAACATTGTTTTATCGTGGATTCGATCCCTTTCTCTCTATCTATCCTGCAAGAGTATGATGATAAAAAATGTTACTTAAAGAACAAGTTTATTGTTTTGACGATTGATTTTTTCAATATGTTGTTGAGTTGATGTGTGATGTTTTCGTTTCTAGCTGGGGATTAAAATAATCGAACAGGGCATGTTATAATCATACGTGGATGAAAAAGTCCTGTGCTTTTTAAGTGGGACATTATATATAGGGATAAGAAAATTTAAAATATACGACCTCCGTTTTTTAATTATTCGTTATATTTTAAAAAATTTTATTTTAAAATTTTAATAAAATATCAATTTTTTAATTTTTAATTTTTTATTAATAAATTGTTATCATTTTATATTTTTAATCTACTTATATTTTTCTTTTTAGTTTCAATTATCTTGATAATTTTAAAAAATTTATTAAAAATAAATAAACTAAATTATTTTTTAATATTTATAAATTAATTGGTTGTGAAAAATAATAAAAATAAGATTTAATAAATTATAAAGTATAATAATTAATCTGACAGAATCTAGTGACGGGAAAGAGTTAGTTAATGAGATTTGCTCTCTTAATACGGAGCTGTCTAATCACACGTGTCGCTGCTTCCAATTCCATCGCATATCCCCGAAGGATTTGTGTTACTAGTTTTGACTATATATGGCATGTGAGGAATAAGGAAAGAACCCACAAAAAAAAAAAAAAAAAAGGTTCATAACAATACAATAATGCTTATCGGTGCTTTTCTTACTACACTGCTCATACAAAATGGAAAATTTTCAAGCATTATGTTATGTCTTTGCATTCATGTAATTTTTATCAAGTATATTATATTTCGACTAAATAATCTGATTCAGCTTCCTTAATTTCTCTCCTAGAAGCATCCAAAAATTAATGAATTCAAAATTAAATTGCTAGGTTTAAAAAATAACACATTTAATAAAAATTATATTAAAATTTCAATACCAACATGCCAATTAACACTAAAAACTTCTTCCAGAACTAGGTCGGCAATATTAGTGAATGAGTTATTTCTATATTCTGAAATCTGAAACTGATCTCATAATTACAACATACCCATGCTCTCTGTTCAAGTAATACCCATAATTACTAATAAAGATGATGAGGGACCTCAGATTTAAAATGCCAACTAAGAGCTCGAATTTTCCGAAAACGAGTTTCCTCAAATTCTTCGAAAGAACACAAACTAAGTTTTGGGTTCCTTTGTAAATGCGTTCTGTGCGTGTTTTAATGAAACATAAAAGGGTATTGGCTTAAAGGCAATATCGGAAAACTAATTGAATCACATCAGTCACGTAAAACTGTAAACTTGATATCAGTAAACTAATTACAAATGAAACTAACGAAGCTACTTCTCCCGTTATTCCTGAAATGTAGACTCAAATCCAATCTAAATCCAGCCTGATAGTAATTCCTGATCATAATGGAAATGACGGTATTTTGCCTCAAAATTTTGTGGTAATATCACACGCCCCAGACTCCAGATGACAATCAAAGTGATGATACGGGCATCATTACAATGATGACACAGCTTCTATGGCGCTGCCTAGCGGCCAAGCGGCCTCAACAAGCGAATCATGATACTCAACTTGCTTCACCAATGTAATCTCCTGCCATGGATCCAGGCCTGACAACAAATCGAGGCCGTCAGTGCAGAAAGATATATCAGAGTTTGCAGAGAAACATTATGAAACTACATAATAATCACGGGGGCAAAACCTACCAAATCCATTGACAAGCAATGTATACTGGTAGACGAGATCCATGCATATATATGGCAGGTTACCCTCCTCAACACGCGGATAAACGGAATTGGCATCCTTTAGCTCAGTTTCACAAGCTTGCTTAGCTGCATCCTCGAAATTGACAGGACGAACTGTAGCAATGGGTGAGTTTGGATCAGCAAAGCCAGCCTAGGGATGCATAATGTGATTAGAAGACCATACAGTAGAGCAATGGAAGAATAAAAAATTAACACCTGTTCAGAGGTTGAACAAAATAATAGTTACCTCAGACGCCCGATCAAAGAAAAATGAGGCAACAAAAAGATTTTTCTGTCCATCTCCACCACCACCATTCCATATTCCACCGAAAGTGCATTTCATATGTGTGCATGTTGTATTCACTTTGAGAGCTTTAAAAGCTACACTTTTGCATTCGTTCAAACTTGAGCCAGACGGGGAAGCTGAGGCCTTGTACTCTTTTCCTCCATATTTGTAAGTCCCTAGAACGATTGAAAAGTTATAGTCAATATTCATACTACATGCTAGGAAGAAATTAATCAATAAAAACTCAACGTGCGAAATTCTGATATACTTTCCAGTTGAAACTAACGTATGTTTGAATGAGAAGGACGTCAAAAAAAGATCCAGGGTAAGTGGGAGAAGCTGTGCTCACCATCATAGCCAGATAAGATACAAGGGTTGTCAGAATCATCAGAAACCTTTAAAATCTCAGCACGAGCTGCTAACAAACCATAGTGCAGATAACTGAAATCAAGATGTTGAAATCTATTAGCTATGACAGATGGTATTGTAGAACATCTAATCTTTAAGGTTATTTATATAACACAGTCCTGGCAGTACTCTGGTCCACGAGTTAATACTCCCGGAAGCTGTTATATATCTAAAATAAGAAGGGAACCTGTGAACATAGAGGTGATATTTCCTGCCCCTGAGATACATTTCATTTATGTATGAATCCTCTCCCTTTGGTGCTTTAGGAGCCTTTGCAGCATCAGTCTCGGAGATGGCATAAGCCATTTGAACAGACCCACCTCCAAGATCAACTACTCCAACTGTCTTAGAATACTGTTTTCCCAGGTTCCCCAATAGATAGTTTATTGTCACCTAAAACAGAACAACTAATAAGGTGAGACATATATAATGCTGTATCTTTTCCCTAGAAGCAAGAATTCATGTTCAATATGTTCAAATTAATAATGAAGCCAAGAAATGCTGATCCTCCTCATATATACAGAAGAAAAAAAAATCTATATATAAAAACCATGACATCCATATGGAACTAAGTTGAGCTCACTTTGAAATAGTTAAGGAAAAAGAAAGCATAACCATATTCTTCCATTGATCTCCCCAAGATGATAAAAATAATAAACGCAGTCATAGATCAAAACAATCAGGCGTACAATAGCTAAAGTAAAGTCCTGCTCCCGGCCTCAAAAAGAGCACATTAAAAAATTGTTTGCCAGCACCAGCATCTAATGATGTGGTAAAAAATCAAGGAGGTTGCACCAGCACATTAAATTCATTTTTTCCTCCTAAGTTAGTTCCTATCAAGTTGGCTCTTAAATGTTTAATTTTGGCAATCTGGCCCCAGCATTTTTTTCTCACAAGATGCAATGTTGTTTGTTGTCACTTCAGACCCATTAGAAATAAGTTGATGTGGCATATTTCTTAACAGTTATTCACAACTCACATATAAAAATGTTCTCATTACGCAGCTGACTGCTAATGTTGCTACAGGGTCACTTCAATTGAATCCCATTTTTCATCAAGCAAACATCTAAATCTAATGCCTCCATGTTACCCTCAGTTCATTCCTCCCAGTACCCTAGCAACCTAACATGTTGGTGATATAAGTATGCATTTAGATTTCAAGATAAGACCTGACTTCATCTTTTTTAACTTTGAAATATATACTTAGAACTTTATTAATTTCTAGCTGTGTGAAATGACGGCCCATATTAAGACTATATTGTAGCTTTGTGCGAGAAAATAGAAGGACGATACTGACATGAATGATTGAAATTTCAGCAGCCAAAGTGAAACCTAAAATAAATAAATTTGGACAAAAATAGTGTAGCAGGTAAATGTTTTGTAATTTTGCCACAGTTCATAGGCGAAGAAATGGTTCTGAAAAGAGTTCATTTCTAGGGAGGAAAATAGAAGAAGAATACAGAAATATTGCAGTAGTCAGCAATGTGATAATGAAAACAAATTAACAAAGTACAATAAAATATATATGCTTTTCAATTTCTCTGAATATCCACCAATTGAAGAAGTAAAATACTGAAATTCTGGCAGTAGTCATTTTGGGATATGTTGGTGGATTTTAAAAACAAGTGAGAAAAAGGAATGGATTAGGTTGCAAAGAGGGTCAATAAAAAGAAGCATAACCACTGAGCAACGAACCATTCTATGAATACCCAATTAATTCATTAATGAGTCAGTCTTATCTTCACAAGGTGATGGATATCTGCGGACCGTAAGAGTTTTCCTTTTGCGTAAGGGAACTCAACTAGATACTTAATATGCCAGGTAACTTGTCTCAAATACCTCACCATTCTTTCATTAACATGAACTTTTGTTTAAAAGAAAAGAGCACATTCTGAGCCTTCTAACACCTCCTACACCCTTTTTACAAAGTAACAAACCCCAAAAACATCTTAAACCATCAACTAGCTAGGGACAGAAATGACTATCTGATCTCTCTGTCAGTTAAAAGCTTGGCAATTCTTCTATAGGCACATCAATGGTTAATGGCAAAAGTTAGTCATTGGATTCAACTAACTAATAGCATAATGATGATGAATCAAAAACATCAATTGGAAATTTCACAAGAGAGACAGATCTTGCTAAAAGTTCATACTTATCTTCCAAAACTTCACTAGCCCACAGAGTTACTCGCCAACTTCCTTTTAATTTATTTCAGAAAATAAAATCAAGGTTGCATCACCCGTAGTAACTAACAAGTTCAAGAAACCATACCCATTGGAAGGCGCCTTCTTGGGTTCCATCCAGCACAGCAACAGCATTAGACTCAAGTTTTAGGGTGCTTCTATCCTTAAGCAAATCCCTAACCTTAAAATATGAAATTTGAAGATTCAAGAGTTAAATAAAAAGTGGGTACAGCTACTAAAGCATTCAACACTATAAGATTAAGCTATAGTTACCGCTTGCAAGATCCTATCAGCAGTATCCCCCTCCAGTTGCCTCAGACCTGCAGTTGCCTACAATATCACAGAAATCCAATTTTCCTTCAGAAACTTGCAAGTAAACAGCTATCCTGATGCAGTGAACGGCATATCTATAAGAGAAAAAAAACCAATACACACCCCAACCCTAACGGGTGTCTTAGAACGCAACTCTTTGGGAACAACACTTTCCGCCTTATCTAAAAGAGAAAGCAGAGACTCAGCTGCTTCTTGCGGATTCTGGGCATAGGCACTCAAACCCGGTTTAATCTACGACAGAAAGGTAAGGATATTAAACATAGACAACAATTATTGATAATATTCAGAATGTGAATAATGCAGCAAAATCAAATTCAGGATTTGGTTACCTGCACGAAAAGCTCAAGATCTTTGCCAATGTGAACAAGATCCAGGTTCTGGTCGAAATGGAAAACATGTACACGGCTACCCGAGCTACCAGCATCGAAAATAACGGCATAGGAGTTAGTGATTTTCTGATTGGGAGACATTTTGCGATGAGTGAGAGCATAGTCTTCCACAGACTCAGGGGAAGAGGCAGCAGGCATTAAGTAGAGCACCAAAGCGATGAGAAGCAGTGGCAGAGAAACCACTAACAAAACCCCACGAAACCTGCGGATCTTCTCGGAAAAGGGCTCCTGACGGCCCTGTCGCTTGAGCATTTTGGAAGATTCGAATTCTAGCGGGTGGGCGGCAGACGGCAGGGAATTACCAGACTGACTATCGACAAGTTCCGGCGAAGATGGCGATCGATACCGGATCTGACCGTTACCAGTTGCAGGGGCACCCTTGAGCTGCTTGCAATCCTGTAGCGGCTCCAGCTCTATGGATTGGATGATGAAATTTTAACAAATGAGTGTGACTGTGAGTGAAGACTCCCGATCTGATCTAGGCTGCAACTGATTCCAAATGCCAACTACTGTGTAATAGCATGTGAAAAACGATTATTAAATTTGAAGAAGATGAAGATGAAGAATTGATAATTTCAAAGAAGGAATCTCTTGCTTACATCTCTTATCTCTTATCTTCAACGGTCCAGAAACAGTGTCTGTTTCTGGGTTCCGAGAAAATGGAAACGTAACTGTAAATTGTAATAACGAGTTTTTGGGCTGAGTCTTGATTCGGACTCGGTTAAGGGAATGACTCCTTCTTTCCGCGTCTGCGTTTAAGTTGAATCTAATGTATCGTCTACGTAGAAGCTGAAAAGTGAAATTTCTTAAATAGTTTTGGCCTTTACTTGAAAAGCATTTTGAAGGAAAGGGCCTTTACCAGAAAGAAGAGAATGCGTACATCATTAATGTATCATCGTACTAACAAATTTAATTATGCATCATATTTATTTTTCTAAGATTAAATTTGATATATTATATAATAATTTATATTTGATAATATATATATATATATATATATATATATATATATATATATATATCACTGTATTGTCTTTATTAATAATTGTGTGGAGCTGTATTGTCTTTATTAATAATTGTGCGGAGCTTAGAACAAGGATTTAAGAGCATGAACTATCTATTTTTTCTTTTAATGTTTTTCCGTGTGTTCTATAGAGTACACAGAAAGTGATTTTTTCCCACAAAATTTCCAACTTTCCAATTATTTGGATTAGATTGTCGAGTAAATCATTAAATTAATATTTTAAAAATTCAAGAAATATCATATTGATATTGATAATATTTTAAAATCAATTTGATATCAATATCACAAGTTTTATATTAATTTTGTCTAATGGCAACTTCTTTGTTAAAATTGTGAGAAATTCTACGGTACCCCGGGGGTTTTAAACCGGGGGTGACGTGGCGTGTTCTGAGCCGTCGGATGAGATTACAAAATCTCATCCGACGGCTTGTGGGAGCCCACGTCACCCTATGTTTGAAACCCCCCGGGATACCGTAGTGCTCCCCTAAAATTGTTTACAACGTATATTTTTTTAATATGTTTTCATGAAAACAATTGTTAAATTTCATAAGATTATTAAAAATGGTCAACGATAAAGTCACAATTTTTTATTAGATTTATAAATTATAATTTATCAATTTCTGACACTTTTTATGGATTTTCAAATAAGCCAAATTTATTATTTCAAATATTAAAATAAAACAGATCTCAGATTTTAAGTTCATGTAAAATATAGGCATAATGATATTAAATTGATATAGAATTTTTAAAATAGAAATTAAATTAATATTAAAATATTTTTTAATATTAATGTAATGTCTCTCTAATTATTACACAATCGAAAAATTAAAAGTAACAATATTCTTTCTTTTTCTGTAAAAATAAGAGTAGTATATAGAGAAAAACATAAAATTTTTAAAAGATATCAAAAGTATTTAAATCAAAAGTTTTATTTCCCTTATATCAAGGGTTCTAATTATATACTTTATTTTTTTATTTGATAACGTAAATCATATATTTTATGTATTACATTGTCATTCCTATTATTAAAAAAAGAAAAAATATTTTTTGTAATAATTTACAATTAATAATGCTAATTTTTAATAAGAAAAAAAATTATTAGAAGGTTCTGTGTCCCCCTTAAAATCAATTAAAAACATTCAGGCTTTTCACGACAAGTACAATTAATTAATATGAAAACATTTGAATCTAAAATCTTTATCATATTATTTGAATTTTGATTTAATTTTTATTTTGGTTTGTGTAATATTGAATTTTTATTAGTTTCATTCTTGATTAAAATTTTATATCAATTTGTTCTTATAATATTAAAAAATTTTAAATTTTAATCATTTTGTATAGTGATTCAATATTTTATCTTATATATGGAAAGATTAAAATTAAAAAAATTTTAATTTTATAAAAATTAAATTAATATAGATTTTTAATCAAAAATAAAATTGATAAAAATTTAATTTATAAAAAATAAAATAAATTTTTAGTCAACTTCACCGCTCATGAGCTGACCATTTGCTTCTAAACATGTGACATTTTAAATTAACTGGAAGGCGATACTCCAATGATTAAAGGGATGAGAATCACCCTTTGCCATTAAAAATTCTCTTCAAGAACTCGTTATCGCATGCATCGCTCTTAAGCATAAAAGACACGCTTCTTCCCTCCAAAAGCCATTATAGTGTTTCCATCTGCTTTGGCAAATTTTAAAGGTGCTTTTCTTTTCCTTTTTTTTTTTTTCATTTTTCTTTCCTTTTGTTGGGGGTGGGCATTTTAATAAAGTGCAAAAGGCAGTACTTTTGTAAGAAAAGTAGGTTCACGAAAACACCTGTCATCAATTACTGGATAATATCTTACTTGCTTTTTATATTATAAAAATTTAATAATTTTTAAATATATCATAATCTGCTATGCTGTATGGGATAAGATCAATAAAATATGTATCGAAAATAAAGTTTCAAATTAAATTTTAAATATAAATTCAAAATTATTAAATATAAAACAAAAGAATAATTTTATAATATTTAATTCAATAAATATAGAAAATATAAAATTAATTTTAGATCTCATTTCAATTAATATAACACTTTTTTATGACATAATCGTGTCGTTTGGCTGTTAAAAATTTGACAAATAATAGGCGCGAAACTGAAAATAAGATTCGTCAATAATGAAACAGGCAGGTCTGCCATGAATCTAGATCACGTGCAAGTAAAACTAAATCTACAAATAGTTTGTTGAAACCTTTTGACTCAAATACATTTCCTTAAATTTAAGATTTCATCCTTAATTTTACTTAATTTTTATATGTACGTAAGCAGAAGCCGTAAATAAGTTTCGTCAATAATGAAACAGACAGATCTGCCATGAATCTAGATCACGTGCAACTAAAACTAAATCCACAAATATTTTGCTAAAATTTTTTTATTCAAATACATTTTCATTAAATTTAAGGTTCAATTATTAATTATATATTCAGTGATTTAATTATTCCTCTATTTAAAAAAATTATCAATAATTTAATTTAGAATAGTATAAATATAAATTAAGATTACATATACGTAGGATTAGTCATCCACAAACAACCCAAAACAAGCGTGCAAAACCGATAAATAGATTACAACTACAGCCAGCTCGATATGCTTATCTTTAGAACAGATTACATTAATCAATCCATTTTTGTAGAACACTAATTATTTCAATCAGTCGGATTAGTCAGCATCCTTAATAGTGCAGACATGCAGCGATGTTCTATATTACTTCAGAAATTCTACCCCTCTCTTATTATAAGTTCAAATTTTAAATCTATGTATGTATGCATTAAACGAATTACACTTTGTACCATTACCCAAAAAATAAAAAATAAAAATCATTTCAATTTATATTAGCCAATGTAGAAAAATTCAACATTGTCCCACCAGGCTATATTGATAAAGGTATCAATTTTTTATTATCAGTTGTAACCGAAGTCATTAATCTTAAAAGGTGCTACCAAACTTAACGGCCCAGAATATCCAAGGAATTCAGCAACATATCTATAGTTTTTTTTTTTTTTTCTTTTTAATCTAACATAACCTGTCATTTAATGATCAACTGAAAGCTGAAATCACAACAGTACCAGAAGAAAGATGAGAGAATAAATAAGAGGTGATTGAAACAAAAGAGGGTTCTTATTGCATTAACTTGGTGCTTATTAAGCATTAACAAACTCGAAAGAAAAGCTACTCGTATTACTTCTTTAGGCTTTCTTGTGCTTTACTACCGGCCCCGGTGGAGGGAATACCGCGCGAAACAGCCAAGCAGCCGATATTGCTCCAATGAAGGGACAAATCCAGTATACATAGAATTGATCCCAGGTGTTGTGCCAGTTGTTCAAGTATGCCCAACCAAAGGCCTGTAATCATAATATACCTCCAAGTCAGGTTCTACATTTAAGAAACTGAAAGAGCAAGTCTCATCACATATTACAAGAAACTTTGTCCCCCCCCCCCCCCCCCTCCTTTTGACTAGCAGGAAGAAACATAGAGGCAACCAACATTAATTATCCTCCTCCACCAAAGCGCTAGCGATCCTAGGAATGTCTCACCCCTTCATTGGCCACAGAATAACACCCTCTTACCTCTAGAATGAAGCAATGGTCTAGTACTATTAAGCCAATTACTTTAATGGTTACAAAAAACTAAATTATAAATTGACACGTATATGACACCTTAAATGTCTATTGGTTAATTAAGACATGTGTTAGTTACCAATTGATTCCATGTAGTACATGGTATAAAATTTCATGTCAGTTAGATTTGAAAGTTGATATTAATATGTAAAGCTTTGTAGTTCAGACCAGGTAGTTGTCATGGGCAGACCGTTTTGGGACCATATTGACATGTATACCAGTTTTCCTCAACTGGAAGAGAAAAAAGGAGTGGATGAAACTTAAGAATTAAATTAAACATGTATAGATGGAGACAACTGAAGAAAGAACATTGAAAGGAGCTTCAAACTAGAAGCTAAAGGACTGAATAACAAGGTAAGAGTGTGAACAACTGACTATTTAGGGTCAATCAAAGCATGTTGACCTTCAAGCCACGGAATGGCAACCTACATTTTCTATACCAGAAGCAATGTGAAAATAGCAAAAAAAATTTCATGTCAAGAAAGAAGTCAATAAATCGTTGACTAGATACTCAATTTAGTCTTTCAAAGATGGACTTAATATCAATTTAGTCCCTATTTAATTATGCCGCTTAATTTAATCCCTCATAAATTAAATTTGGTTTAATGTCATCCCTTCACCAAATTCAAATTTTATCTTATTTTTGCTCTATCAAACTTAACTGCATGTTCCTCCTTTTTTGATAAGAAGTGTGCCTACAATGGAGAAAGCAAAGCTAGTTTTGCAATGATTTCTGGTTCTCAACATCTTCATATGACTACTGCAGTTAGAGAGACTAGATATTATGACTAATCAATAATGTTGTTTATCTCTTATATACTCAAAGTACAAAAGTGACTCTTATGACTATTTCAAAAATTAACTTACCTTATTCCATGCCAAAAGATGGGCTTCGACAGAGAAATTTTCCTCAAGTTACAAAGGCTCCAAGCCTCATGTAGAGTTGATGCACAAATGGAAGCAAATAAAAATTAGGATTTTAATTTTTTTTATTTCAACTATGCAAGTAAGGAAAAAATAAAATAAAAATAAGTTTCATGATGGATTACACACTATCACATCAACAGAAAAAAATAAAATAAAAATAAGTTTCATGATGGATTACACACTATCACATCAACAAAAAAACCTTAAAACACTGTTAACAAAATTTGCTGCAATGTAATCCATTGTGGAACTTAAAAAACCTCCAGCAAATTCTGTTAATTCTATTAATGGTGTTTCAAGTTATTTTGTTGATGTGACAATATGTAATCCACTGCTGCGCTTGTTTTGGTTTTTGTTTTTGTTTTACTTTTTTCCCTTAATTACATAGGGGAAAAGAAAAAAAAATTATAGTCCTGCCTCTTATTTCCCCTTTGAAGCCACCTTTTAACATGGAATTAGTTAAGCTAATTTTTGAAATAATCATAATAGTCACCTTTGTATTTTAAGTATATAAAAGATAAGCAATATCACTAATTAATTATAGTATTTAGTCTCTCTTATTGATGTAGTCATACAAGGACGTTAAGGAACAAAAACCATCGCAAAGTTGACACTACTTTCCCCGCCATAACTCATTCTATAGGCACACTTTTTGTCAAGAAATGAGGAACATGTTAAGTCTAATAGAGAAAAAAAAAAGAAATAGAATTTCAATTAGAATTTGGTGGAGGGATGATATTAAACTAAATTAAATTGATGAAGGACTAAATTGAGTGGTACAACTAAATAGGAACCAAATTGATATTAAATTTATCTTTGAAAGACTAAAATGAGTATTTAGTCTTTAATGGAGGGGTGACACTATACCAAATTAAATCTATAAGGAACTAAATTGAATGGCATAATTCAATAGGGACCAACTACTAAGTTCATTTTTGAAGGATCAAAATGAGTATTTAATCTAAATCATTCATTGACGTCACACTAGAGCAGAATTGGATTTCACTAGTGTCAGCAAGCAACTAGTTGAAATCAAGCAATTTTAGATGTAAACTCTAGATTCATAATTTGATCCACTAAATTGATTCTTATATAAGAAAAGTATATGTAATTTCCATCTGCTGCTTGAAAAGACCAGAGTCATTCTGCATTCTATTTGCATGTCATGACAACTAGTTTAATCAGAATAACTAAATTAATGAAAAAGATTATTGTGCTGAACCCAATGCTTTATTATCTTAACCAAATACTACATAATTGGTATACAAGTTTTCCAAAAAAAAAAAAGAAGGAAGGGGACAAATATTCTAGCCAAATATGCAAGATCAAACTACCTGAGTCAATGCCTATTGTAGTTTTATAAAAGAACAGAAGTTATAAGCACTTGGGACTGACGGCTGATATTAATGTGAAATGCAATGCTCAGGGTTTTATATGTAGATCTGCATTTTCTGATAACAGTTCTTTCCATTTCTATTCGCAGCTAGTTAAGAAAGCAGCCTCTTTGATTGTTACCCTAGTTCTACATGGTTAATATCAATATGCGGATTTGATCATCAATGATAGCATTGACAATGCTGGAAATAAATAGAGTTCACACAAAGGCATTGCACTAGAGTAAGCCCTTCCAAGCTTTTAATGTAACCTTAGTTATATGAAGCTGTAAGCAAGCTATTGATACTGAGCAACCAATTACAGGCCCCAATATCAAAGTAACTCCAGCAGGAAAAGAAAGAAAAGGGATACAAACATGGTATATACTTGATACTGTTACCAAAGTATATGAAACTCTACACCTTTCCTCTTGAGTGTGAAATCACAGCTCAGTTTCAAACCTGTGATCTCATCCCTTATCCTTGACTATTAAAGAGGAAGATCCATAGAGCCAAAATATTGGCAGATTAACCTTAGACAAACAGTGCAATCATATGAGAAAATGAAGATTAAGATAGGAATAAGTGATATCAATTTTACTATGCTTCAAACCAATTTTTGTTGGCAGAGGAAGAGAGGTGGAAGGCACAAACAGCTATCATACTACTTAGTCCAAGAAGCTTGTAACAATACAGAAAGTAGACTTCATTTGCTAGCTTAGCTGCTAACTCCTCATTTGACTTCTTTTCCTGGTTTAGCATCAGTTTCTAGTTGTTCTTTCTTTCTCTAATTTCTTCCTCAAGAATAACTCCAGATCCCCCATAGCCTTCTCCCTCACACAAAAGAAAAATCTTCCTATCATTTTTGGCTTTGATTTCCAAAGGGGGGAAAAAAAGAAAGAAAGATCACCAAAATCCACCAAAAATAAGACCACTTGCCCTTTGTTCAAGCATTTCCCTTCAGTACGTCATCTCTCACACATACATCAAATCTTAAGACTGATCTAGACTCAATTGAATTATATCCCAAATCCCATGGTTTTGACTGATAAGCAACATCACTTGAAAAATTTAGTCAAAGAATGGTCAAGGCAAAGGAAGAATATGCAAATAATTCTTGAAGCAGCCTTTCCACCGAAGTGAGATTACTGATGTTTCAGACACTTGCTTAAAATGGACTTCCTAAGACACCAATCCAACACTTCTAATTTGCCAAAATAGCATACAATGCAATAAAGACCACAGATTCTTCCCTTACATTGCAGATTTTTGACCCATAGTTGCCTGGCATGCAGCATTATTTTGCATTTAAAAGATATAAAGGCCAACTGTCTCTTACATGAACAGAACCTGATGCAGGCTGGAGGGTGGTATGAAAGATCCCCCACTTTCCCCAAAACCCTATAAGATTCAAACTGTTCTTTACAGGAAGAAGATGGATCTAAACTATATGATGCAAGAGCATGAGTCCCACATTGGTTGCATCAGGGACGCAGATCTCCCATAAACAGGAGGCTCTCCCCTTGCAATAACTTACACTCTTACAGGTGGATTCAACTCAATCACTACACCAGAACTAAAAACTAGATTTTTTTACACAGGACTTGGAACATAAAATATCAAACTTGAGGTGCACGTCACCAACTATTGACTAAGAAGGAAAAAATAATTAATAAGTTTCAGAAAATCCACATGATATCATAATATATATTTAGAAATGGTGCAAGTAACACAAACATGAGAATATATGATAATTGGAGGCTGATACAAGGAAGTAATCACTCACATTGGCAGGATTCATGGAGGGACCAGTGTAAGCAGAACCAGCCATGACCAATGTCACAGTTGACACGGCCAATAACCAAGTTTTCAAAAGCTCATTACGAGGACCCCTCAATATGATGAAGAGGACAGCAAAACTAATCAGAAATGTGAGTACTCCTTCAGCCACAGCTCCAGTATGCAAGTCAACTTTCAAAGAAGGCCCTCCGATCATATGCTTGTATTTTGACGGTATCAACTCCATAATTGCCAGAGCTCCACCCGCAGCACCAAGTGCCTACCAATCAGACACATAAGTGCTCTTTAATTTACATTGATCTAACAAATTTGATGGGAAAAAAACCAACAGATTTAATAATCGCCAGATAAAAAAAATGACGTAATGCACAGATCCCAGAAACCAAAAAGATAAATAGGGAGAAAGGGCAAAAAGGGTAGATTCAATCATGAAAGAAGAAACACCCAGCAAAGAAAATCTGCATCTTTGACGTAAAAATAGCTATTTTTAACCTGAGCAGGAAAACGCAGAGCCATGGAGATGAGTGTGTCTGAACCGACACCGGCCGCATAGAAGCAGGCAGTTCCTGTGGGGTTGAAGCTAGCGCCACCCAAGGCATTGCCGATGATAGTGAAGACGAAGACAAGCGAGAAGACGAGGCAAGTGGTGATGAAGAAAGCAGCGTAATTGAAGCCATTATAGTTCAGATGCTGAACACCAAACGCTGATACTATGGTGCTTGTAGCTATACCCAGCAACGATGCGCAAAAAACCCACATAAAAGTCAGAATCGCATCTCCAATTGCGGCCTTTATAGCAGTAGCCATCTTTCTATTTCTTCGCTTTCGCTTTTGCCTTTACTTTTGCCGTTGTATCTGCTCTTTCCCGGATCTCTGCAGCACCAAAAGGGTAGCTTTCTCACCTTACTTTCCACTTTCTTCCTCAAAAGCTATGTCTTCGCTGTGTAGTATTGATAGCAGATGGAGAAGATAAGCTACGGTGACATTGAGAGTTCTATTAAGGTTGAACGAGAGAGCTAATTCGAGTGGCTCACCTAACAACAGAGATATAGAAAAGAGTGGGATAAGCTAGTGTGCCCCTGTTTCACATGTTGAACCAAAGCAAAACAGCTTCCGGACGGCGGCTCTCTATTGTAAAATATTTTTAGCGCTCGAATTTCAATGCTATTTCAATACTATTTTATCACTTCGATCTAAACAATTAAATTATTTTGATAAGTAATTTCTAAAATTAAAAAAACAAATTTTTATTTATCAATATAGAGGAAAGTAGTAAATTATTAATATTATAGTTGGATTAAACATATTTTTCTTTAACATTTTCTACCTTATAAATTAAACTAATTCATTATACTAATATTTTTCAAACCAATTCAATACTTATTTCTAATTTTAATTCTTTAATTTCAAATTTAACCTAATCGGAATAAATTATTTTTAAAGTAATAGTTTTTATTAATTATTTTAAAATTAAGTGGTCTTTTATTATTGTTTATTTAGTTTTAGATTGTGAGTTTACGTTACTTTAAATTGATAATAATTCACTTAATATATATTCATAAATTTTTGAATTTGAATCCGAAGGCGATAAAAAAATAAATCTTTTAAGATAAAATTGAATATAATTATACTACTAAATTAATGGTATATAATTTTTAAAATTTACAACAATTTAAACTGGGAATTATTTTAAAGAGGTTGAAAATATTAAGGAAAAAAAAAGCATGTGCACTACTTCGTTGGATCGTTGGATCTGCACACTATAACCCTGATACTCGAACTTCCATTTAGACAATTCATAATTTTTGTAAATCTATCAGATTCGGTTTGTTTATGACAATTTTGTGCGGATTGCTTTGCAAACAAGTTTTATGGGCCTGTAACTCTATTCTCTCTCCTATTCTTTCACATAATGAGTTGCATTTCCTTAAATCCTCTGTCAAAAAGTATGAAAACTCAAATCTAAATGTGAATTAAGTATTTTTATTTACAATATGCAATATTAATTTAATTTAAGATTTAAATTTAATTTATTATTATTAAATGGTTTTACAATATTAATCATTCATATTAATTTAAATTTAATTATTGGTAAAAATATATTATTTTTACTCACTGATAAATCATATATTATGATTTAGTTATATTATATTATTACATATATTAAGAAATTCAAATTGGGTTTAAACATGACCAATGTTAGATATATCTATTACTTTGATTTGATGTTATGCAATTCCAGTCAAAATCCCCTTGGGTCCATTAGCAGTTACGTGTAAGCACAGACAAATAAAAATATCTCATTCTCATCAATCAACGGTCCACATCAAGGTACACTCATCCAACCAAATGGATCCCCTCCTTCACAATTCACAAAAGGAATTTAATTCATACTAAAAAATACTATATATATATATATATATAACTGAATTCAAATCAAAACAAATAACAAAAAGAGAAAAACAATTAATAATCCTTAGCCTTGAAACTGGCTCGCGAATCTATGCATGTCCAACGCTCATCGGTTGTCCAAGGCTCCTTGCAATCATCAAAAACTGATGCAACTATTCTGCATATATATATATAGACCCGACAGCATAATGACATCGTCCATCGTCATCGTCTGGAAGCTTCATCTTAGCATACGGGCAGTGGGAGTATCAAGAAGGCTCCAATGGAGGATGAGGATACGACCCCCGAGACCATCCCCTGAATAGAAGACAACTATTTTTTCACTCTGCTAAGCTCCACCTTATTTGGACCTGCTCATCCAATTTCCAAAAGAGTCATTTACATTTATATATAAAAATTACTGTTTATCTTAAAAAATTGTGAAAAATTTAAAAATTTCATTAAAAGGAAATTTTTCATTTTTTTCTGTGAAGAAACCGAACATAAAAAATATTTTATTAGCAAAATCTTGTACCTCATGAGTAGGAATGATAATAGGTGGAGCGAGAATAAATTAATTTCATATTGTCTGGCCTCACCACTCTTATTATTTATCTTGAATTTGCTTCCCTTCATTTGCGAGATAATTTAAGGCATTATTCTTGTAACTTTTGAGGCATCGATACTTGTAAGAAAATTCAAACAAAGTAAAAAAAATTGAAAAAATGATAAAAAAATTTAATATTTATATAATCAAAGTCTACATTTAACTAAAACATGATATTTAATATAATATAATAATATAAATTTAAAAATATACATAAATTGGATAACAATTTTAATAATTAAATTATTATTTAATCCTATTTGCCTGTGAAAAAATATAATATAATATAATAATTAAATTTAAAAATTAAAAATAAAATTATTAAAAAATATTTTAATAGTTATATTACTAATATTATATTTGTTTTTGAATTAAAAACTTATCCTACTTTACCTCACATAACAATTTTTCATTTCATATCCATACCCAATCGGGCAATATTCGAATCTCATTTGAAATTTTGTCGTCCCTACCTGTGAGGTATCCCTTGAGGCCATATTCAAGACACACAAATGCACTATTTTATATATATATTTCAATATGAATATATATCCCCATTAATTTTTTTAAAAGAAATTATTTATACCCATAATTATATATGCCATTTAAAATATTTTCATAAATTTTAAATTTTACCCTTATTAAAATAATAAAATATATATTTACCTTCGTTGATTGGCCGATCCTGACTCCCCCACAGCAATTTTATTATTGTGGTTGAAATAAAATCAGAGCGAGTTTGATCCAACTACTAATTTCCATTTTCACGGTTTACACACGTGTGGCGAAAATCCGTAGTGAGAGTTTGTCATTCGTATTTTTACAGCAGGGATTAAATAAATGTCAATTTTATCAGATTAACGCATGAATAAATGGATCATATTAGTAATTTGTGAGTTATTAAATTAAATATTTTTTACTTAAAAATATAAAATTTAATATGAACTATTAATCTAAAATTTTGATGTGCATTATTTTACATCAAAATTAAAACCAAGCTTATTCAAGAATCATAGTAAGTGGCATCAATATTTTAATTAATGGTATAACTTCACAAAAATTTGTAATTTTTTATCAATTTTGCATGTTACAAATGCAAAAAAGTTATATTGATGCAGATTGCATAACAAATTTTTTTCATTTTCATTTGGGAAAAGTTATATTATGTTAAAGTAAAAAAAAAATACAAATATTTTCATAAAATTTATGTTTATGCTTTCAATGTTTTAACATGTATGTGTTTAACATGCACAGCATCAAAATTTATATTTTTAAGATGTTAACTTATTAAATTATTTTATTAACTATTTTTAAAGATAAATAAAATTACTTATTATTGTTTTAAATATTTTTATGTATGGCATTTTTTGTAACTATTAAATAACTATTTGGTTTATTTCTTCGAGTTTTATTAAAGATTGTTAAAACTTTATGTAATTAGTTTTTAGAATAAAGGAAAAGTAACATTTTACCCATTTATGATTTCATTATTTTTTTCATTTTAACCTATATGTGGTTTTAAATATTAAAATTTATTTATCTGTGTTTTTAACCTTTAGTATTTTATTCACGTAAATTATTTTATCAAAAAATTAATGAAGAAATCACGTGCAACATATATGGTCTTATCTTCCCCTAATCATAATCACATAATTTAATAAGATAAAATATTAAAAAATAAATTTCTACCAATAATGTGTATTATTATTATTATTATTATTATTATTATTATTATTATTATTATTATTATTATTATTATTATTATTATTATTATTTGAAGGCTGATACATGCAAAGTATATAAAGTTACACCTTTAAAAAATTATTTATGTAAACTTGAATTATTTCAAAATACATGTAAGATATTATATTTTAAATCATTTTGAAAGACATCATATTTAATTAAATTTATTAAATTTTATTTTGTTTTTATAAAAATTTATAAGCCTATAATGGTAAAGGATAAAATTAGTATTGCCAAAAAAAAGTAAAAAATAAAAAAATAACGTCCGTCAACTGTAAAAGGGTTTCAAAAATTTTAAAAATAAAGAAGTGATCAGGGAGTTGCTTAAAAACCTCTCATGAATTTTTTTAAAATTTTATATATATATATTTAATAGAGTAATTTATTACAGATTTAAAGTCTATTTGTTTAGACTGCGAACCAGAGCAAGCAGCCGGAAAAAAAAATGAAAAAAAAAGGGGGCGGGGGAGCGGAGAGGGGGCGAGGGGACATATGTAAATTGCTTTCGTACATCGAACTTAAATATGGATTTGAAAAAGTAGATGTTAACATAATTTGTAATTTTTCCAATTAAAAATTAGCAGTTTTTTTTAATTTATAAAATTTGAAAAATTTTAATATAATATTTTATCAACAGAATTATAATGCTTATGTTTATTAAATGTAAATTTTGTACAAAGTTATAACCTATAAAGAAAAATTTACAAGATTTGAATATATATAATTTATAGAAATTAAAATTTTAAAATATAATTTATATATGAACCATAAATATTCAAATATTATAAATTCTTAATAGTATAATAAAATTTTCTTCAAATCATATTACATAATATATTACTTTAAATTTTCATTTGGGTTCAATATATTTTTTTTTGGGAGCTAAATATATAACATGTATAGCGTGAGAATACAATGGTTTGGGAGTAACTCTAGTGTAATTTCTTACTTTTTTATCGATGCATACATAATCAAATATTATAATAAATAAAATTTATAAAAATATATAAAATAATAACATGAATTTATATAAAATTTAATGTATAAAGGTTAATCATTACTTTTTATATAAATGTTTATCATGATAGATAAATCATGATAATAAAAAATAAATATTGTCTAATTTACTAAGGAACAGTTTAATTAAGGGTAGTCAGAAAAGAGAAATAGAATTGCAAGATTTCATTCCCTTTATTTTTGTTTAGTTCAAAAAAAATTTATTTCCTTTCTCTATTTTTCTTTAATGGGATTATCCCAATGAAGAGAATAATCATTCCCCTCGAATCTTTTGAGAATTCAATTCTCTTTCCCTATCTTCAATATGATAATTAATATAATAAATATAATAAAATATTAATAATAAAATAAATAATAATAATTCTATTTTTAATAATAATTATAATGTAATTAAATAATATTTAAATAATAAAAAATTATTATTATATATTAATAAAATTCTTCAATATTAAATAAATAATAAAATATTATAATATTATTTAATTATATTAATAATATAATATTTGTAAGCTATTAATAATAATATTAATAAAATAATAATAAATAGTAAAAATAATAATATTAATAAAATATTTATAATTAATAAATAATGATAATTTTATTTTTAATAATAATTATAATATAATTAAATAATATTTAAATAACAAATAAATAATAATTACTATATATTAATAATATTATTAATATGTATTTTATTAATAAATAACATTCTTAAATATTAAATAAATAATAAATATTACAATATTATTTAATTATATTAATAATATTATAATAATTTTAATAATTATTATTTTTAATATTATAATATTTTAAGTTATTAATAATTAATAATATTAATAAAATATTAATAATGAAATAAGTAGTAATTTTATTTTTAATAATAATTATAATATAATGAAATAATATTTAAATAATAAATAAATAATAATAATCATTATATATTAATAATATTATTAATATTTATTTAATAAATAATAAATAATATAATATTATTTAATTTAATTATTTTAATAATATTTTTATATAATTATTATTTTTAATCTTATAATATTTTTATGTTATTAATAATTAATATTATTAATAAAATAATAATAAATATTATAAATAATAATTAAATAAATAATAATTAATATTATCATAATAATATTAATTATTATTAAGATATTAATAATAATTGAAATAATATGAGTAATAATAAAAATAATATTAATAATAAATATTAAATAATTATAAAAATTATAATATTAGTAAATAAAATAAAATTAATACGATAATAATTATTTTAATAATAATTATAAGTGAATTATTTTTTAGTGTAATAATTATTAATAAAATAAATTAAAAATACTTAATTTCCTTTCCTATTTAAACTAAACAGATTGAGTAATCAGAAGTTATTCCTTTTCTTTTCTCCTAATTCCCTTTCCTGATTCAATTTTCTTTCCCTAGTTTGAATTAAACGGCTCCTAAATATAAAAATAAACAAAAAAAGCATGATTAAATTTTTTCAAAGGTACAAAGGCAATAAATTAAACAAAGTTTTAAATATATGATCTAGTCATCAATCTCTTTTTTGATAATTTTCTTTATTTTATTTACAAACATATGAGGGCTGATTAAATTTATACTTAATATAGTGTCAAAAATATCATCATATGCCCCTTTTGAAGGTGTTAGTAAATTTTCATTATCACAAATGATAGAGATTTTTTCTTGTATAGAAATCAATAAAAATATTATAGGACACATTATAATTCATTTAATGAAATAATAATATTAGAAAAATAATTTTTTATAAATGATAAACTTACATCATCTTTTTTATTTTTATCTGTTGACACACAATCTCTAATAAAATCTTTGTACATCCTAGTTCCAAGTTCCTGCATAATTATTTAGTGAGAAAAAATAGTGTAAGGTTGATGCTTGTAATATTTAAATGTATAAGTAATCAATAATTTAGTTTTCACCTCATAAAATGAGGATAAAGCAGTAAATTTGTTAATAGTATCTTCATCATTAATCATTCTGAGTATAGTAAAATTGTTACTATTCTCATCAAGTTTAGAGTGATTAATATTATATTTTAATATTTCAATCTTGAAGAGAAATTTCCTTCTTATGAAGAAATCTATTATATAGGCTACCTATCCTTATCACCTTCTTATATAAATATTTACATTGGATAAATCAAATAATTTTTAAAAAAAGCTTTATATTGTTATAAAAATTACTAAATGGGCAATAACAATGAACTTGCATTAGATAAGCATTCATATAACGCTTTAGTGGTTTTGTTGATGTATTTATAAGCTTCTTTATCAAACAAAACAAATGATGCTTTACCTGTCAAATCATAAACTTCAACACAAAGTTGATACCTATTTAATGCAATATGAATTATTAATATAAAATTAATTTTAGTTATAAAATATAAGCATAAAAGTACGGTAGATATTAATTGTAATCGAATGCAACAATACATTGGAATTGTTTTGTCTAGTATTGTCTTACATTTATGACACCAAAGTTTATTTTCATAGAAATGAACCTTTTTATTGCACGTGACATAACCATTATAATACCATTTGAATCTACTTTGATGCATTTTTACAATGGCTAGGGTAACAACAACAGAGACCTAACAAAAAGTATTTAATTAATTGTATTTATAAATATAATATAGTATGTTTTGTTATAATAAAAGAGTAAAACATTACCTCTTTAGTAAATTTAATCTTAGCTAACATTTTTTTATTAGGACAACTTATAAAATTATCATCATTTGTAAAAATTGATCTCACTGAAGATTGACTTGTGATCTCATTAAACCTAACTGATTCATTATTTTCAACTAAATTCAAACTAAAAAAATTAAAAAGATTGTTATAATTAATCAAAATTGTAACTAAATGTAAATAATTGAAGGAATAATAAGATAGTAATTTATCCTTACCCTTTTTTAAATTCTTTTACTTTAGAGTAGTTTGGATTGAAACTTAATTTTGATGTATTCTAGGAATTTTTTATTACAATACCATCTACTCAAAGTATATATAATTGTATCAATATATAATATAAATCACAATTGTCATAGAAGTAATGGTAGATATAAAATGTTACCTATTAAAACTTTTACTCTTACTAGATGAAATATAACAATTATGATTGATTCTTTATTTTGCTTTATGTATTCATCAGCATATTCAGCAAATTCACCCCAAAGTACATATTTTAATACGTTGTTCCTAAAAAATAATGAATTTTAAGAAGGAGTAATATGTAAAAAATATGCATGCAAATTTATTTATATAACATAAACAAAAATAAACATACTATGCAGTAAACATACTTTTCATCCTTTAAATATGTATTCTTGGGCTTGCTTTCCATTTCTCCTTCATGTATATTTTCCATCCTCTCATACTTAGTTAATTCTCCAATAACATCTGGTTTATATAGTGTTAATAAATATAATATCGTTAATATTAAGAAAGTAATCATGGACCATAAAAAAATAAAATAATCTTTACCTATTAGTATTATCTTATCAATTTTCCTCAAAACAATATCTTTAAATGAAACAAAATCAAAATTGCATAATGCTATCATTGTTTGACATGGTTGAACACTTGTATTCCTATGAAAATTAATTTTGCACAGGTGGCTTGTAACCTTGAACTTACCAAAATTATATTTAATCATAAAATTTTGTATGATGTAACAATTTTCTTCCTTAAGCTTGCTCTCATACTTATCGACAAAATTACCAACGAACTGTTTTGGGAAAAAGAAATTCTCGTTTCCCTGCGTCGTTAAAACATATGACCAAAATACTTAAAATATTTTTATGAATCACGGACTGCAGAGTGACATGATCAGAGTGACGCGATGCCTGCTGGTCACGTCCTGCAGCAGGACGTGATCAGAGCTGATCACGTCCTCATGCAGGCCGTGATCAGTGCCTCCTGTTCGCCCATGAAACTCGCCTCACCTATATAGCCCGCCCGCCCTTGAATTGCTGAAGTGCTGCGCGGACTAAAGCAGAGAGAAGGAAGACTGCATTGAAGGTAAATTTTTAATTTAATATATTATTTTAATTCTGTTTAATTAAATTAAATTTATTTATTTTTAAATTTTATAATTTTAATTTATTTATTTAATTAAATTTATGTATTTATGAATTTATTTAATTTAATATTTTTAAATTATTTATTTGATTTAATTTAATTAATTAAATTTTTTAATTTAATTTAGTTAGTTTTATTCGTTTGATTTAATTTAATTAATTTATTTATTTGATTTAATATATTTAGTTTATTTAATTAATTAATATATTTGAGTTAATATTCTTAATTTACTTATTTGATTTAATTTAGTTGATTAATTTATTTGATTTAACTTAGTTAATTTATTTATTTGATTTAATTTATTTAATTAATTTATTTGATTTAACTTAGTTAATTTATTTATTTGATTTAATTTAGTTAATTTATTTATTTGATTTAATGTATTTAATTTATTTATTTAATTTAATTTAGTTAGTTTTATTTAATTGATTTGATTTAGTTAGTTAATTTACTTGATTTAATTTAATTGATTTATTTATTTGATTTAATGTATTTAATTTATTTATTTTATTTATTTTATTTTATTTTATTTTATTTATTTATTTAAGTTAATATTTTTTATTTACTTGTTTGATTTAATTTAGTTAATTAATTTATTTGATTTAATCTAGTTAATTAATTAATTTAATTTAATCTAGTTGTTTAATTTATCTGATTTAATGTAGTTAATTTATTTATTTGATTTAATTTATTTGATTTAGTTAATTTATTTATTTGATTTAATTTAGTTAATTTATTTATTTAATTTAATTTAGTTAATTTATTTATTTAATTTAATGTATTTAATTTATTTATTTGATATAATTTATTTAATTTATTTATTTGAGTTAATATTTTTAATTTACTCCTTTGATTTAATTTAGTTAATTAATTTATTTGATTTAACTTAGCTTAGTTAATTTATTTATTTAATTTATTTAAAAAATTTATTTTAGTTAATATTTTTAATTTATGTATTTGATTTAATTTAGTTAATTTATTTATTTGATTTAATTTAGTTAATTTGTTTGTTTGATTTAATTTAGTTAATTAATTTGTTTGATAGTTAGTTTTATTTATTTGATTTGATTTAGTTAATTTATTTGGTTGATTTAATTTATTTAGTTAATTTATTTGATTTAATTTTGTTGATTTATTTATTTTATTTAATGTATTTAATTTATTTTTTTAATTTAATTAATTTAATTTATTTATTTGAGTTAATGTTTTTAATTTACTTATTTGATTTAATTTAGTTAATTAATTTATTTGATTTAAACTTGTTGATTAATTTATCTTATTTAATGTAGTTAATTAATTTATTTGATTTAGTTCATTTATTTATTGGATTTAATTTATTTAATTTATTTATTTGCATTAATATTTTTATTTACTTGTTTGATTTAATTTAGTTAATTTATTTGATTGATTTAATTTAGTTAATTTATTTGTTTGATTTAATTTAGTTGATTTATTTGTTTGATTTAATTTAGTTGATTTGTTTGTTTGATTTAATTTATTTAATTTATTTATTTTATTTAATTTAGTTAATTAATTTGTTTGCGTTAATGTTTTTATTTACTTATTTGATTTAATTTATTTAATTAATTTTTTTGTTTTAATTTAGTTGATTTATTTGTTTAATTTAATTTAGTTGATTTGTTTGTTTGATTTAATTTATTTAATTTATTTATTTGATTTAATTTAGTTAATTAATTTGTTGGATTAAATCTATTTAATATATTTAGTAAAGCTAATTTATTTGTTGGATTTAATTTATTTAATACCTTTAATCTATTGAGATAATGATATTTAATATGTGTAAGAAGTTGTTATTGAAAAGAATAATATTATTATCATTCTTTTAAATTTATTCTCTTCTTGTATATTACGGGAATTAAAGTTCTGTTGACTTTATTATTGATTGAAGGAAATATATTATATATTTTTAAAATTGGAATACATGAAAGACTTTTTTATTAATTTAATTAAATTGGAATGTAACCATAACTCGTTGTCTGGAGGAGAAAAAAATAGAGGAAAAAAAAAGAAATTTTGAAAATTTTAATTGGAGGTAGAATGCAATAGAAAATTTTTTAAATTTTGAATTAATTAAAAAATTCTACAATGAAATTAGTATTTAATATTTCTTTTTATTTTTTTATTTAATTCAATTTGAATTAGAATTCTATGATTGAATTCATCCTGGTCCATACTTAAAAATATCGATGTTTTAGAAAGTAAATATTTTTTTATAATTTAATTTACTTTAATTAAAATACTATTAAATTTATTCTTTAATCTATTTATCCCTAAACTATAAGTTTTTATTGTATTTCAATTGGAAGAAACTTAATTTTGAGCTGTATTTATTTTTAATTAGAATTCTGTATTATTCTACTTGATTAGATATTTTATTTCTGTACATCATATTTGCTATTGTACATATCATAATTTGCGTATATTATTCTAATTTTTTTGTATTATTATGATAATTGAGTATATATTTTGCTTATGAAGTCTATCCAATCTAACTTTCTAGTGCAGATAAAATCTGTCCCTCTAGGTAAGACTTTTAGTTATAATATTAGATGACATGAAACTAAGTCTGAGTGTTATTTATTTTTTATAAGTATGTTTTAATCCCTGAAGTCACTTTAACACACCGGATATGGTAGGAATCACCATGAGTACCGGGAAAGAAAATGTATGTATCTATGTGAACGGAGAAATTTATGAAACAGATGAGGGCGATACATTTAGGTGTCGAAGAGTCAAAGTTATGACAATTAAATTGGATATCACCTTGGATGCATTAAAAATTACAATTGGCCGAAAGTTAAGACTTGCAGAAAATCAAGCTGTGACTAAGTTGGAGTATAGGCATCCGCTTTCACTGAACCCGACGCGATACAAAACTTGTCTATTAGAGGATGATGATGACATTCAACGAATGTGGGAAGCGAATGCCAGATTCCCGACTCAATTGTCTTGTCTAGAATTGTATGCACACATCGCAAGCAAGAGATTTGATCTGAACGTTGCTAGTCAACCAGTTGACGAGAGTGGGCCATGCACACAACCGTCCACCAACCTATTTCCTAACTTTGGTGAAGGGCTATCAAATTATAACCTGTACCATGGTAGTCTGGAACCAGTGGGTGGACAAAAAGAATTTGGACAACAGTTTCAATCTCCCGTTGTTGATTACGTTGCAGAGCCATGTTCTTCCCAGCCCGGCTATGGTCTCCTTCAATCCCCCTCTATCCCGGAGGAATCAGACAACATAATGGATGATTTTGAAGAGAATGATGCACATGACGACATTCCCGAAGGATTTAATTAGGATAATGACAGTTGCGATGATGATGAAGCTAATGGTGGTGAAGATGTTACCTCAGCGATCCCTGTAACACCCGTGAACCAATATGTGGAATCGGCAGTTGCCTTTTTTGGAAAAATAAATATAGATGCGATCGACAGCAATGATTTTCTTGGTATGGGAGGTGCCATGAATGTGCTTAATGACCAAGAGCAAGATGTGGGTTGGCTGTATAGGAACCAAAAATTGTTCCGTCGCGCGATGAAAATATACTCAATTCGAACCCACCACACATTTTACTTACATTACTCTTCGGCCAAGTATGAAGAGGATCGGTGCCCTCACTACGGTGGACAATGCAATTGGAAGGTTAGAGCCTGCCATAAGCCGAGAGAGAACCACTAGCAAATAACTAGATACAATGGACCTCATTCATGTGTGTCTGCTTCTCTTTCGAATGATCATACGAAATTGGACACAGATGTCATTTCATCTTACATTGTGGGGTTGGTGACTAAGAACCCCAGCGTGTCCATTCGAGGGGTTATTGAGCGTATCTACGGTATATTTAGGTATTCAATTTCACATAAGAAGGCGTGGAAGGGTAAACACCGAGCTCTTGCACTTGCTTTTGGAAATTGGGAAAAATTATATGCTTTACTACCGAGGTGGTTGGCGGCTGTACGACATTATAATCCTGGGTCATACTTTGAGATTGTGAGCAAGGAATGCCCGTCAAGCAGCTGTGAGAGTGCGTCAGTAGCACTGTTCCATCGGGTGTTTTGGACATTCAAGCTATGCATTAATGCCTTCGATCATTTAAAATCGATGGTCCAAGTTGATGGCACATTTTTATATAGAAAGTATAAGGGGGTGTTACTGATCGCAACTTCACAAGATGGGGATAGAAAAATTGTTCCCCTTGCATTTGCTGTAGTAGAAAGGGAAACATATGAGACATGGGCTTGGTTCCTATCAAACGTCTGACGGCATGTCATCAAGGATAAGTAGGGTGTTTACTTAATATCAGATAGACATCCTGGGATAGTTGCTGCCATTGCAAACTCACGCGTAGGGTGGCAACCACCCCGTGGTTATCATGTGTTCTACCTACGACACATCGCCAGTAATATGAACTCAACCTTCAGGACCGAGTGGATGAAGAAGTTATTCATTAGCATTGGTACATAATACTCCTGAAAAACTTCTCTAATTGTCATGACACTTTATTATCTTTGTTAATTATGTCATAATGTTGGGTTGTACAAGTTACTAATACGAGTGACATGTAGTGGATTCAAAGTTAGCGGAACTACAATCGTTGCACCCAAGAGCTTCTGATTGGATTGCGAATATCCTAAAATGTCAGTGGAGCCATGCGTATAATGAAGGAGGCAGACGATGGGGCCATATGACAACTAACTTAGCGGAGTGTGTCAACAACGTCCTCAAGGGGGTTAGATTTTTGCCCATCATGGGGTTAGTCAAAGCAACAATGTATCAATTAAATACATATTTTGTTAATAGATCAGAGACAATTGTAGCACAGTTACAAGCAGGAAAGGTATTTTTCGAGGACGTCTGAAAAAAGATTCAAGATTGCATTCGGAAAGCGTTAACCTACCACGTGCGCCATTTTGACCGCCAGGGGTTCTTATTTGAGGTTAAGGAGCCGTATGACTTGACGTGGAAGCAGTTTGGTTGGTCCTGCAAGGTTAGCCTTCGCGATCGTACATATGATTATGGCGAGTTTCAAGTCAAGCACTGGCCCTGCCAACATGTATTTGTTGCATGTTCGAAAGTTTCGTTGGATCCTCTGCAGTTTGTCGATCATGTTTTTCGATTGGAGACAATGTTAAGTGCATATAACAGTAAGTTCTGACCAATAGACGGTGTGGAGCATTGGCTAGCCTTCAATGGACCAGAACTCATTCCAGATCCCTCGACGATACGTGCCAGCGGTCAACCACGATTTAGGCGTATAAGGAACGAAATGGACTGGCAGGAGGGTCCATCCGATCCTCAGAGGTGTGGGCTATGCAAGTAGACAGGGCACAACCGCGCAACCTGTCCAGCCCATCAAAGGAACTTTTGAGTGCACACCCCATTGGTTGTTGGTATTGAGGTCATAAATAGCAACAAATTAATGAACACACTGGCAAGTATAATACGTCAGCATTAGTATCCCCTGATGCCTTATTAGGTCACTTACTTTGGATAATAGCTGTGTTTAAATGCATACTTTTGTGCAATTAACTGAATTATTCCAATGTGACAGATATTATACCCCTTGACGATAATGGCTGGTCAGTGTCGTGTTGTCACACCTGGGCCCGATGACGAGTCCCTTTTGTACTTACAGTTTAGACATATTTCACAGGCTATTTGGCTAGGCCATGTAAGTTTAGTAATCTATGGTTATGCAATTTGTGATTTTTAAACCCTTACCACATTATGATTTGATATTTTTATTTTCAAGCGGATTGACTCCTTAGGTTATGACGTGTCACACATGTGGGTCATCTTTTTGATCCACTAGTTGCCATTGTCTCATATCTTCAGCAGGCTGGATTCTATGGTGTCAGTCGTCTTGGCCATGTTGAGTTGAATGCAGCGCTCGTTTCTACACTGATTGAGCGATGGCAGCCAGAGACACACTTTCCACACCACCTGCGGGGAGTGCACAATTACACTACAAGATATCGCCATCCAGTTGAGTTTATCATGCGAGAGCGTTCCTATTTCCGGGTACACCGGATATGACTGGCAGGTGATGTGCGAGGATCTTCTTAGGGTTATACCGCCCGATGAGTGTTTACAAGGGCAGCACCTGAGCATCCCCTGTGATATGCTAATTTTGGACACTTGCCAGCTTATGCAGATGATGAACAAATACAGCGATTTACGCGTGCCTACATTTTGAAACTCATCGGCAGATATCTCATGCTTGACACTTCAGGCCATAGAGTGTTGTTGATGTATCTACTCCTACTAGCAAACTTCGCTGACACTGGACGATTCAGTTGAGGATCAGCAGTTCTTGCATGCTTGTACAGAGAATTGTGCATGACCACCAACCCTGACGAGGTAAACATCGATGGATGTTTGCATCTTCTATATCTATGGGCGTGGGATCGATTTCCCACTCTAGCACCGATGGCACCTCTGTATCCAGATCTCTGTCTAAACATTTACCTTATGCTACCACCATTGGGCTTCAGGTGTGGGCCATTTTTATATTTTCATTTAATGTATTTTCCCTATTAGTATTAAATTATGCATAGAAAATAATATACATTTTGCAACTCTCACAGGTGGAAGAATACTGGATTGCTTTAGCGACCTCCAACAAATGCCCTATGGCAATTCAGAATATTGCTTAATCAGATGAAGGTTGAAGAGGTTAATTATAACTTGCTTTGTTGTATCTAAATTGACTGTCTCATATGTAGTTACATGGTTATTTATCTTTTATTTACTTAGTGCAGATTATTTGGCAGCCTTATGATATGGATAGTGTCCAGCAGCTTGTGCTTGAGTATTGCCTTATCTCACCTGACATATGATTGGCTTCAGTCCCGATCATATGCTTCCACATCGTGAAATGGCACCATGCAGATCGTGTTATTCGCCAGTTTGGTAGGCGGCAACCAATCCCACAAGAGCCATTCAATCTTGGTTCCTGTCATACCTTACAGCTTTGAGAAAAAACATCGAAGGATTAGTGGCAAGAACACATGGTCTACATTAGTGCTTGGGATACATGGCGAGCCATGCTTTCACTGACTGAGATGGAGACTGATGGTCTTCATCGTGGCTCGGGCTACATGTCATGGTATTAGACACGCACGAGACGATGGATTCATCCAGCTAGCGGTGGTGTAGGATTTATGGTAATCATTTGTCCTTTATAATATGATTTATAACTTCTTCAAAATATTATAATATAAATTGACACACTGTACTTATTTTTACTTATCATGTAGGCCAATGTTGCTGAGAGACTACGCACACTGAGCATCGAGGATTCTCCAACTCTCGGGCACAACCAATTTAGGGAGACAGTGGACCGGGGTTGTGACCGCATCTTGCATGCGTTGGGTAAGCATCGAGACATGACAGCTTCTCAGCCAGCTCTTCCTGTAGACGAATTATCGAGACCACCCATCCCTGAACCTAGACGTGGTAAGAGGGCCCATGACTTTAAGTCTTTTAGGGATCCCATTTTTCCTGGACCTTATGATGACGATGACAATGCACATTATGGTCATCGATCGATGCCACCGGCGGATGTCCCCTCCGGCTACGCCCCTTGCTCGATGCAACCCGATGCAGGAGGTGCGAAGTCCATCTACATACATGCCCTCATCACATTTCATGGCAGGTGGAGATGCTGGCCTATCATCGTTTTTCACGCCTTCGCCATCGCCCCCACACCAGCGAGTCCCAGGTTCTCTGACGGCATTTTTATTTGAGCCGCTTACATTTACATCTGAGTATGCCAGTGGATCCACATCACACCAGCAACAAGGGTTTTTTACCCCACAAAATCCTATTCCACCATTTTACTCATCTAGCTCGGACTTAAACTCTCCATTTACCACGGGTCATGCCAACCCCACTCAAACAGACTCCAATGAGGGTAACGATGGAGATGAACAACAGCAATCCCTTGTTCAACGACCGCGACGAGCGATGCAACGCCCTCGATGTGGGACTGGGAGTCATTACTTTGATAGTTGATTATTTCATTACTATACAAAACCTTTATAGCTAATTTAATAATTTAATTCATTCATTCATTCTTCTGTACAGAATTAATTCTGTCTCATTTTTCATTTATCATAATGTTTAAATTTGTAAATAAACTACACAAATCGAATAATATCTCCACACTTATCCATTAACTCAAACCATACTAAATAATTAAGTCCATTCTTGATATTGTTAATTAAATTTTCTTACACATTTTTAAACATGACTTATAACACTATAAAATTTTATGGTTATCTTTTTTCCATATCATTTAACAATTTATTTTTAAATTTTTAATCAACTTTTTTATCACAATTTATGAGCTTTTTATGAACCCTAAAAATTATATGTTATAAAATGAAAATTAAGTAACATGTTATAATATTGTGATTCTTACTTAAAACTTTCTTAGCAACATATTATCTTCATATATGTAAGTCTTTACAAATTAAGATTCATTACATTTTGATTTAAGACCCCTTACATTTTAATAAGATTTAAAAATAAAATAAAAAAGGGCCACAGACTAAATTAGTATCGTTAATAATTTAATTAAGGGACCTAAATAAAATAATTACAAATTTGACATAGATTAAATAGAATAAAAAACCTTAATTTAAATAAAAAAATGACAAGAGAATATATAATAATCTGTACTTTTTAAAATTTTAATTATTCCAACTATCTTATAATATTTACTAATTTAATATATTGTACATATATTGTATAATATTATGGGAGTTAATAAAATTATTATTTATTTTTAAGAACCTTCAATAATTAGTATCAAAGAAATATATTGTGTTTAAAATAATTAGAATGGATATAAATTGGGTTAAAATTAAAAATAAATTAAATAAGGGCCACAGATTAAAATTATGTAAAGATTTAATTAAAGGGGCTAAAATAAAATAAATAAAAAGTTAATACATGCTAAAAAATATAAAAAAATTTGAGACTGAAACAAATTAAATTACATAAAATAAAATAAATAAAAAGTTAGTATATTTTGAATAAAATGAAAAGTCCATGGTAGAATTAGAAATAAAAATCTATTCTTTCATATAGTAAGATAATTAATTTTTATTTCGTCGCATAATTAAAAATAATCTTCTTTATTTTGTTTATATTTGTATCATTATAAAATTTATCAAATTTAATAAAAATTTTATTATAATTTATTTTATTATATTTTTCCTAAAATATATATTATGTAAAATTTATAAAGTAATTTTTAATATTATATTTACTACACTACCATTAAATTTATTTTTAATTAGATTTTATATATTATTAATACATTTTTATTAAACAAATTTATTTACAAGTATAAAAAATATTATTTATATAAATTTTTGAAAAAAAATTATTTAAAAATAAAATAAAGTTTTTTTTATTAAATTAAAATAAAATTAATTAAAAATATTTTTTTGATTTAATTATATTTATTACAATATATTTTGTGATTTAAAAATATATTTTTACTAAATTTTTTATTAAATTATTATTATAATTTTCTGTGTACACACAGTGCACTGTGCGCCTGCAGTACACTATGCGTACTGTGCGCACAATGATTTCACAGAAAATCATAGTAAACAATAACTAAAATTAAGGGTTTGGGGGAATATTTTTTTAATTATAGTAAAATAGGTATTTCTTTTTTAAGATATAGTGTTTCGATAATTTCGCCCATACTTGTCTATTAATAATTTCCTAAATACTATTGCAAAAATTTTATTTCCCTTGACAAAATAAAACATATATTATAGCTAGATATTATTATTGTGGAAAATATGCTGATGAAAAATAAATACATATAAACTTGGTAAAAAATATTACTAATCATAATTAAACACAAAACTCCGAAGATTACAAATTAATAATTATAATAAACTTGATGTTACATTAAAATAAAATAAATAATTTATTAGATATATTTATATAGATTAACATTAATTAATTTATTATAATATTTATTTTAAGTAATTAGTTTTGTATTTTAATATTAAGCATAGAACAGATTGGACCCTAGTTTAATATATGTAGTCCGTAATAGATTAAATCATATATAAGCCCATATGGATAGAGGCCTAACCTGCAACCCTTTAGTGGTCAGTGATTTTCTATCACAAGTCTAATCATATATATATATATAAAGGTCAAATTGTCATTCTGTAACAATAAGAATTACCATTCCTATGAAATCTCTCTATCTCTTTTCTCTAAATAACTTAAGGGGCGAAGTAGCTTACAAACTTTACTCATAATCATCTAAGCTGATTATGGCTTCATCATATTATGCACTAAATATGCTCATAATTTAATTATGATTAATTTATATTATTTAAATTTTCGACCATATTATCAACACTTGAAAGTTACAAATCAATATTTATATATAATTTAAATTTTTTATCATAAAATGTGTAAATATTTATTATTATGAATGATGATAAATTAGAATAATAAGTTAAGTTTAATCAAAGATTTCATTATATTTAACTTTTATAAATACCACAAATCAATATTAGAAATCAATATTTATATATAGGTTGATTGTAAAAATTGACTAATAATTAGAGATAAAATTAATATTTTTAAATAAATAATATTTGTTGATCATGCAAAAATTTATCTGTTAGAAGACAAGAAGAATATTAAATAATAATGCTACATCTACTATAACATTAAAAATATTATAATCAATATTAATCAATTAATATTAGTAAATAGGCTTTTATAATAGAAATATATTCATATTATCTCTCTGAGAATCATTTCAATGCTTCCATTTTAACATTTGAATTTCTCTATGTAACTTTCTATAACATAATAATTCTTATTTATATCTTTGAAGTTTGTACCTTTGGCCCAAATTTTGAAAGAAAGGTGATTTTCTTTGCCATCTTAATATTCTAAAATAAAATAAAAAATTTAAATTATTATGTAATAATTAAATTAGATTTTTAAAAAATCAAGATAACAAATTATAAAGTAAATGATAACAATAATATGCTAATAACATGATTTTTGGATTTTTTAACATAGACTTAATGTTACAAATTTTACATTATTAATAAATTTTAATTTTTCGAGGTAAAATATCTCATTTGAAATTTAAGGGCCATGTTGAGTCCTTAGAATGTTTGAATTGAAATAAAATATTTTTAACAAAAAAAATGAATAGAACCTTTTCAAAGAAAATATATCTTGGAGGTGTGACAATGGGAATTGCTTTGATGATAATAAAAACAAAATGAGTATCCATATTAAAATTTAAAAATAACAACATAATGTAGAAAAACCAAACTTTTTCAATGAAAATATACGTTAGACGTGTGGCAATAAGAATTGCTTTGGTTTATGATAACTCCGATGAAGATGAATGAAGAAGAAGCAAATTTGAAACTTATATACACAAAAAAAAAATTGAGGGAATGTAAGAATTTAAAGTGGCAAAATTTTTTATATAAATAAAAATATATATTTAGATTGCATGAAATATTTGATGAGATAGTTAATTATCATGATTCCAATGAATATTCATATTAAAAATTAAAAAAAAATTGAATATTCCTTTAAATAATAAATTTACACGGCACGTTATCTAACTTTTTGTACAATATGTTACTTAATTTGATTAGATTTGCAAGGTATAATACATTAGTTAATTTGCACTATAATATGTTACTTAATTTAATCAAATAATTGATTATTTTTTATTTTCACGGTATAAAACCAATTGTTTATTTGATCATACTACATCAAATATTAATTATCATGATTCCAATGAATATCCATATTAAAAAATAAAAAACAAAGTTAATGTTCCTTAAAAAATTAAATTTACACAGCACTTTATTTGACTTTTTTGTACAAGTTGTTACTTAATTTGATTTAGTTTGCAGGCTATAATACGTTATTTAATTCGCACTATAATATGTTACTTAATTTAATGAAATAATTGATTACATTTGATTTTCATAGTATAAAACCAAATGTTTATTAGATCATGCTGCATCAAATATTAAATTTCCATGGTTAGATCGTATTGCATCTGATATCAAATTTGCACAATACAATATGTTTCTTTATTTAATCAAATAATTGGTTATATTTGATTTTTAAAAAAATTAAAAACATATTATTATAACATGTATATATATAAATTACAAATCACATGAATTATAATTTTCAAATTTAATTAAAAAATATATAAAATTGATAGTAATCACTAAAAACAAATTTGAATAATATGCCAAGCTTTTTCAAATATTTGATTATATCTATCTTTTTTAAAATATATATCTAAAAGATATTTCTCTAATTTATATAGAAAATCTGCAGATTTAATTTAAAAGATTTATTAAGATTGAATTTAATCAATAACAATTAATTGAAACAATACATTATTATATTTAATCAAATACTTGATTATATTTGATTTTTATGAAAATTGCACATCAATAATTATAGTATGGATAAAAAATATAAATATATATTATAAATAAATAATTACATCTCAATTACAATTTTAATTTATAACTATGTAAAAAAATGTTTTTTTAAAAAAAATTCTAAATTGAACATAATCAATGATTATTAAATAAAATAATATTTCATTATTTTTTTTAAAGAATTTCAGATACAATATTTTTAAATAGTATGATGACATATATACATAATAAATATCCAACAAAGAGTACATATTATATATCTAATAAATATCTCAAAAATAAGAAGTAAATATTGTTATTATTAATGTGACTAATATGACATCAACATATAAAAAATACATCAATAGCTGACAAACTATTATATATTTAAGCTTCACATATCAATAATAAAAAATAAGTATATAATTATTTAATATATTGTACATTCCTATGGCACTTCTTTAATTTATATATATAACCTACAAAATGCAAGTTTAAAAACATTAAAAAGGTATTGAATTTATTGTTACTATACAAACATTCACGATGGCTATTTATTATGTTATAAATTCATAGTTTATCGTTCAAGAAATCCTAAATGATATTTTAAAATTATTCACCAAATAGCTCTATTAACTTTCAAAATGATCTATAACTTACTTTTATTATTTTTCAAAAATTAAAACAAACCGTATCTTTCTTTTTTATATAATACTTGATATATTTTATAAGAAAAATATAGACAAATGATTTATTTAATTAAATTATAGGTACCTAATTTAAATAATTTTATATTATATTTTAGAAAAAAACATTATAAATGTAAAATAAAAATAACTTTTCATTAACAATAATGCAATATTATAGAATTCTAACATCTATTTAATATAGATTCTAATTAAACTTGACAATGCATAAATGTTTAATATTCGTCAATAATAAAAATAATCAAAATAAGTATATAATGATTTAATATATTGTACGTTCCTGTGGCACTTCTTTAATTTATATATATAACTTACAAAATGCAAGTTTAAAAACATTAAAAAGTTATTGAATTTATTGTTACTATACAAACATTCATGATGGTTATTTATTATTCATTACATAGAAGTTTGAATTTAATCTAAGTTATAAATTCATATTTTATCGTTCAGAAAATCCTAAATGATACTTTAAAATTATTCACCAAATAGCTCTATTAGCTTTCAAAATGATCTATAACTTACTTTTATTATTTTTCAAAAATTAAGACAAACCGTATCTTTCTTATTTTATATAATACTTGATATATTTTATAATAAAAATATAGACAAACAATTTATTTAGTTAAATTATAAGTACCTAACTTAAATAATTTTATATTACATTTTTAAAAAAATATTATACATGTAAAATAAAAATAACTTTTCATTAACAGTAATGCAATATTATAGAATTCTAACATCTATCTAGTACATATTCTAATTAAACTTGACAATGCATAACTATTTAATATTCTACAAATAAATAGATAAAGTTACATAAAAGAAAAAAAGAGTATCAAATAACTAATATAAATTTCAATGAAAATCATTTAAAATTGTCAACTAAAAAATTATATGGAGGAACACCAAAATAATGATATATATATATATATATATATATATATATATATATATATATATATATATATATATATATATATATATAGAGAGAGAGAGAGAGAGAGAGAGAGAGAGAGAGAGAGAGAGAGATTATTATTATCATTGAACATATATTATTCATACATGCTCCATAGGTAATATGTATACTTTTGATAAAACTAAGCAAAAATAAAATTTTCATAAAATTAAAGATGTATTACATTTGTCATAATATACTATGTCTAATATGAAGAAAATTAGTTTACATTTTGAAAGACTTCCTTAAACACTACATTAATTATGATATTCCTTGGTCTACCATTTCTATCATGAATCAAGATTTTTAATTAATTTTTACTTGTTACTCTGGATATGGTAACATATAGCTAGCCATCACTAAACACTGGTTTCGAAAGATATAATCCAACAAAGAAAAGAGATTGTCCTTAACTCTTATTTATTGTCATTGCATCGGAAACTATAACAAGGAATTGCCTTCTTTGTAATCTAAATCCCCATTTGGAATTCAATTGACTCAAAACCATTCTTGGTATAAAGACCTTATCATCGACATTATTGCCAGCAAGAATTCTTACCTCTGTTACATGTTTTGCCAATTGAGTGACTATTAATCTTGTACCATTACAAAGGCTAGATGATTAATCAATATTTTAAATAAGCATAATAGGTAAACCAATTTTTAGTCAAGATTTTTAGTCAATTTTTACTTGTTACTCTGGATATGGTAACATATAGCTAGCCATCACTAAACACTGGTTTCGAAAGATATAATCCAACAAAGAAAAGAGATTGCCCTTAACTCTTATTTATTGTCATTGCATCGAAGATTATAACAAGGAATTGCCTTCGTTGTAATTTAAATCCCCATTCGGAATTCAATTGACTCAAAACCATTCTTAGTATAAAGACCTTATCATCAAAATTATTGCCAGTAAGAATTCTTACCTCTATTACATGTTTTGCCAATTGAGTGATTATTAATCTTGTACCATTACAAAGGCTAGATGATTAATCAATATTTTAAATAAGCATAAAAGGTAAACCAATCTTTAGTTTCAAGTTATGCTTTTGTAACCTTAATCAATTTAGCCCATTAAGATACCAGAGGTGAGGAAATCTCCACCTGATCCTAAAAAGAAGTTGTCTTGCAAACAAAATCACTACTTAATTATTCCTTTTCATTTTCCAATATAATAGATAAAATGTAGTCATTAATCTTATCTATCATATTGAGCTTTAATGCAAGAATGGCTTTTTCCTTGATATAAGCACAATCAGCATAATTATCTTTCACTGTAGGGAAAGTTAGTTGCACAATCACTTCTATAGGACTAGAATATTCTTTTAGAAAATGGTCATCAGGAATTTCAATATCTACCTCCCTATCATTTTTATCTCTAAGGACACTATCCCTCATTTTAAGTATCCAATCGAAGAATTGCTTTAAATTATCTTGATTCTTAACTTCAGTTAAGTTCATTTAAAGCCTTATGTTCTTTGTTAAAGTCAGACTTGGCAATAATTCCACAAATAAGATGAATTGATAGAAGCATTCACTATATTAGATCTATTACCTTTTGGAATCACTGGCAGAATTTGCCTAAAATCCCCTCTAAAAATTATTAGCTTGTCTCCAAATGGAATTGATTGGCTATCTGGATTATTGAAGCGCATAATGTATCTCAGAGTTCAGTCAAAAGCTTCAAAATAAAACTTATAGACCATTAGAGCTTCATCCTAAATGATTAATGTAATATTCCTTAACAATTCAACTATAAGGCTTCCTTGCCTTATATTGCAAGTTGAATCTTCATTAATTTCCAATGGCATGCAAAATCTAAAATGAATAGTCTTGCCACCAGGTAAAAAGACCAAAGTTATACCGTTAGATGCCACAATTAACACTATCTTGCCTCTTGATTGTAAAGAAAAAGTTAGAGCTTTCTAAATATATATCTTTCTTATGCCTCTATATCTGTATAAGAAAAAGACATCACTTTTTGTATCAGAAACAACTTGCATTAAAGTGTTAAAAACACCAATTTGTTCGACTATTATAGAGCTAATTAATTATTATGCCTTAACTTTTAAGGAATCTTTATCATAGTTTTGTTCCTCTATTAATAATCTATTATTTATATTAGAAAATGACACTATTTCAAGAATGAGCAGAGGAGGAAAATCTTTTAAGGTTTAACCATTTTTTGATAGTAGCTCCTTTATTTCAACCAATGTATAATTCTTCAATTGGACTTCATTTAAGTGTAAATCTAAAAAAATTTTAGAACATCAATGTCAAAGATTTGAATATATAATATTTAAGCAATCAGTCATATAGAAATTTGGACATACATACATACATACAATGCTTAGATGATTTATTAGAATACAATGCTTGTATTTTTTTTTTATAAAAGTATTCTTGAACATGCACAATTTATTAAAAATATTATTATACCATTCTTAAATTTTTAAGTATAAATATATTTCCAACAATGTAAAGGCACTACTTTAATTTCTTTAAACTCAACATTAAATTACTAAAACAAAATATAGAATAAAACTTAAATTGTGTATAATACTTGTAATAATAAAAATAAATTGTCAAGACAATTTAGGGCTCTTTTTTGAATATAGAAAATGTTTTCTATAAGCTACTTCTAAGTTTTTTCCCAAACATCTTCAAGTTTTGTTAAACAGTTGCAAAATAGCATTGTTGCAAATAGAAACCTCAAATATTTGTCACTTCCCCAGAATGAAGCTTCACGTATAGTATCTATATACTCTTTGTTATTTTCTAGAAGCCGTAAAGCATAATATGCTTTTCTATAAGTTAGGTAAATAACTCTATTAACTATTCTAATATCTTTATCACACTTAGGGCCTTTTACTTTATTAATTAAAATCCGTAGGTAATACAATTTCCCAGTGTTAGGTGGAACAAAATTAACCTTACCAATTACAAAATCACATTTTCTAAGTACTTATTTATAAATATCATACTCGTAAGTTAGTAATAATGGAATATTTGCATAAGTTAACTCTTTCACCTCTTTATACTCTTTATTTGCTTCAAACCACATTGTGAATATTGTATGTTGACTTCCTACTTTTTAATTATATCTTCAATGGAAGCATTATCTTTTAGAATTACCATTTGTTCTCCTCCTATATGGAATGACAATCTTTCCATTGTTGGTTGTCTATAATGTATTTTAAAGGCAAAAATCTTCCAGTATGCCTCAATTGCTAAGATATATCTATAATTATAATACATTTTAATTTCATTAACTTCTTTTTCTATTTCACTATCTTAATCCTTCTGGAAAGTGCAGCAGTAACATGATTATACCCTTTATTTATATATTTAAATAAATATTTTATAGATAATGTCTTATTACATATCTCAACATTAATATGAGCTTGATATTTAAGTAAAAGATTTGCATTGTATGGAACAACAAACCGATTATCGAATGCAACACCATTTTTTCATCAATCTACCATCATCTCTTCTCTGATATAAAGGGCCAATATCATTGACAGATGTATTTGGCTGAAATTTCTTAGAAAAATGCTTTGAGCAAGTGCCATTAATTATGTAGGGTGAACAGAGATTAACCTTTCCACATGGACCATGTATCATGTAAGTCTTAATAACTTCATAAAGAATAGGTTCAGTTTCCTTATCTGCAATTTCAATTGAAATAATTCAATCAACATCTCTAGTAGTTAGGCACTTGTCATCATCATTAAAGGATAAATTATGTGTGCATGAGAAAGTTTTTTTTTTTTTTTTAGAATTCAAGAATATAGACCACTGCATGATACAAAGGAACTTAGTTAGACTTAAACAAAATTTACATTAACATAAAAATTAATAAATATAATTAGTATGGATGAAAAAAATTCACCTACTTTAACCTTTTCAAAGAATTTTTTAGTCCTAAAATCATGCAAAAGAAGAGATAGTTTTATCTTAAAAAGTCTACAAATAAGATCAACACGATCCTCAATATTTAAACTAAGATAATCTATAATTCTTGTGATTTTCGGCCATTTTAGGTTGCAAGTGAAAGTAACAAATATATTAGGATATCTAGCCCATTGATAAATTGTTATAGCATCGTGATAATTCTGCATCATATATTGTGCTCCACTTATGAAACTTAATAGGAGAATTATGCATTTTCCTACAGCAGTTAGATCTATCTTTTCTTGAATTAAGGCATTAGTTAAACCACTATACATTTCAGCTTTTAAGTCTTATTGATTATATTGAATATAGTTAAGTCTCTTAGCTTCTATCACAGTATATGCATCCATAACAAATTATTGTAAAAGTTTTCTAAATTGTATAAGTATATATTTTTCATTTAATCTATCTTGAAATCTAAATGCAAAGAACTCTTGCATGGATAATTTATTATGAATACGTGATGAGTTATTATCAGGATAAGAGACATTAATCCTATAACCATCATTTGCATATGGAAATAAAAATGGATATTACATCTGGAGATCCAAAGGATGCAACTCAGTGATACATTGCAATTTTTCAGGTTATGATTCAATTACATTATCTTTTTCTTCTATAACATTATTGCCAACTATAAGACTAGCTACCTTACTTGCAGTTAGTATATTATATGTTCTTCCATCCTTGTCTTTTCCTAATATTAAATGTAGTTTTACACTTGTGACATTATTATTCTTGAATCTGTCCTTTGCCATTCGAAATGATTGAACTAATAGATTAAATTCATCAAGCATAGGTTGCAACCTTTTTCACTATTTAAGGATCTAATGAAGAAGAATGCTCATTACAACTAAAAAGGTGAAAGTGAGGACATATTAAGTCAATAATAAGTTTCTAATCAAAATTTGCAAACAAAGGGCAATTGATATAAAAAATACCTAACTTTAGAAATACGATTTAAAGTCTCATTTTCTATGTTGTATATGTATAGTTGGGCAAACCTTAGTGAATCACCATTTTTGATAGTAAACTTCTAATTCAATGGTAATTTTGACTATGCATACAAAATACATATGGAACAGATCCACTATTAATTAATTTGTTAACCTTCCCTCCATTGAAGTGAAAGAAAGCATCATATTATAAATTTTGATATTCTTATGAAAATTCTTGCTATCTAGTAATGTTTTGTCAAATGTCAAATAAGAAAGATAAGAAGGCAAATCCTTGAAAAATGGAAGTTGAATTTTTCCTTTAGAATAACATAATGAGAATTGCAGATTTGTTTTTGTTGATAATCTACACACTTTTCCTTTAAATCATATCTGTGCTCCACAATATTGGATGTATGTGTACGATCTCCAACATCAACATACTCTATATCCATAAATAACTTATTTCACTATGTCATTTTTACAATAAGGTATTGATTACAACATAAATAATGCATGGTGGTATAAAATTATTAATATTTTTTATAATCGAGGGTACATCAATCATATCCTTATCACCACCTATTAGAGGAAGACTTTAAAAGGTTTATGAGTAGTAAAAGAAATGATATAATTAATGGTAAATATTAAATAAATTCAAGAAAATTTATGTATAGACAATAAATAAGTTACAAGTTAAAAAATTACTCTATAAAGTATCAAGAAAGATTGGTTGACACCTCTCAATGTTACCACATATTTGGATTGAACATTTAGGAAATGATGGGCTTGTCATTATGTGATACACCATAATATTGCTTAGTCCTAACAATGTAATTGATGCCACTCCTGAATGAATATGTTCATTCTGTGTTCCAAGTGTCATATCATGAGCATTCACATCACCTAAGAGAAATATTTTTAAAAATTCTTAAAAGGTTGCACTAATTTATGAATATAGAATCTTGGCACAGCATGTGCAAGAGTCACAAATTTCATGTCATACTGGAGGTGCTATACATTGGTTGACTTCTTTTATTCCTTAAAGCAATGCATCTTGTATATCTTGCATGAGCAGACATTTTAGTATTTCCTATATAATGAATGCCCAAATTAGTATGATAAATAAAAAATTAGAGTAAATAAACTAGCCATCAAATAAATAGTATAAAATGATGCATAAAAATAAATTATTAATTTAAAAATTACTCTATTAAGTATCACGAAGATTTAGAATTGAGGACAAAAGGGGTTATTTTTCTAGTTAGATAGGTGATGGATTAAACATAGGACTTTAATTAGATATGTCACTCTATTTCTCAATAGTGACTGTGTTTCTTTAATCTAAAGAAGAATCAATTTCAAACAATAAAAATATTAAGAAATGATATAATTCATTATAATATACATTAAACATAAAACCTTTAGCAAGCATGCATTTATCTCACCATTATTTGTAAATGGACTAGCTAAATCAAACTGAGGACTAAGATTAAGAATAGAATTAGATATATCATGGAGTGGTTGTTGCCCTGTAATGGAATTACAAGGTTCATTTGTGCACTGAGAAGAGGATGCACTTGTAATTATGTTATCCCTCGTTAGTTACAACTGGATTTCTGCATTTAAATGAAGCTGCTACTAAATCAATACAATCATTCTTTATACAAAGTGTCATAGCATGAGCACTAAGATTACCTTCAGGAAATAGTTTTAAAATTTGTTTAAAAAATATGCCAATATATATACTTGAAATTCTTACATGATATTTATAAGACTCATGAACTGTATGTCAAACAATTAGAGTTAATGTATGTGTAAATAATATTAATACCTGTTGATGAATTGATGTTGGAATACATCATTTTTCTTGATAGAATTAGCTTCCTTCTCATTCTTACTTCTTAGTAGTTCATGTCCCTTTGGCCTTGGGTAAAAGAATTCATTACATAACCTGACATTAAAATTAAATATTAAAAATTAAGTGTGAGTGGACTTAAAACTTCAATGTATATATGTCACTTATGTCACCTTTATTCATTTTTCTTAACAGAATTAACTTCCTTCGTATTCGTGCTCGTTGGTAGTTAATGTCCTGTTAACACTTAGTAAGAGAATCCATCATATGAATTGGCATTGAAAATTAAACATTAAAAAATAATTATTCATTGAAATATCCATCTAACGGCATAAAAACATTAGTTATCATTCAACAGGTAAAATTGCATGTTGTCAACAAACATTGAAAATGTACCATGCAAGTAAAGATGTACTTAGGTAACTTAGTTTACTCAATAGAATGTGATTATGTAAAAGGTGAAAGTAATGAATGGATGATTAAAACCTATACAAAGACATGCAACTCTAGAACGAAATGCTAAAGATGCCTACTAACAACTTTTCTTGACTTTGGTTATCAACCTTTATTTAGAAAATCATACTTGGGCATTTATATCCACATATTGAATAGTTAAACTAAATCCCTCACACATTCAGATTGATGAACATAGAACTAAGGTTTGAATATAGTTATCATTAAATCATATCTGATAATGGCCTCTAAGATTTACCTAGTAAAGTAGCAAATTACAAACCGCAAATAATAAGAAATAACAGAAACTAAAAGCTACACAATTAAGCATTACAAAGTAATGATTATATAACATTTTAGAAATTTAATAAACCAGTATATTGTCATTGGATTTAGCCATTGCTGCTACCAACAATAATAATAACTTTAGTCATCCCAAGATAATTTTATATTAAATTAATACAGAATTTCCCTCCTAATAATGAGATGCACTCTAAACTTATGCAATAAATTGTCAACTTCTAACTATTTTTTGTTTGGATGCATAATCAGGGTTTAGGAAAATGTAAGGAAGCTTTTGTGGGGAGAGAAGTTGAGTGTGTGTATATATATGACCTAAAAGCAAAAGCCATAGGTTAATTATTAGGCCATAGTACCATGACTTAAAAATAAAATTCAAAGGCTAATTATAAGGCCATAGTACCATTTTCCTTCTTACTAGGTTATCATTTCAAACCTTTATGCTTTTTGTTATTGCCAATTATACATCTAATTGTAGTGATATTATTGGACATGTTCATTGGTCTTTGACAAAAAAATTTTATGGTCTCCTATAGTAAGCTCTCCCTGTCCTTTTATTTCTAATATACACACTTTTCTGATAGCATTAGTTATTATATAATTCACTAATACTAGTTATATAAACATACAAGTGATGGAAGTACCTTCCATTTTACTGCACTACTATAATCATTCACTATTTTTCATCTCAAGCTCAATGTTAAAGGTTTTCATCATCTAAGAAAGATATTAAAGATACAACTGAAGTATTTTTCATCTCAAGCTCAATGTTAAAGGTTTTCATCATCTAAGAAAGATGTTAAAGATACAACTGAAGTAGTTCAAGTGGTACTGGGTTTAATGGTTGTAATCTTAACTCTTGAGAGTGTTTAATGTATTTTATAGGTCAAGAATTCAAAACCCCATAATTATATTTCCCCCTGCTCCACAAAAGAAAAAAGTATGGAGATATAAACATGTCAATTCAAATTATAACGATAAACAATTCATTAGCTTTTGCCTCCTTTTGCATTTAAGTAAAGGATTGGGAATTAGTCCTTGTAGGCATTGTAAAATGAACATTCTAAAGTAGTCATGTACCTAATACCACAATATGACGTATATGACATGATAAAACAATGATGTATGAAGTTGAACATGAGACCTACAAACATAAATAGTCAACGTAAAGTTAATCTATTCTGTCATTTAATAATTTATTTGTTAAAGTGAAAATAATAATTAAAATTTTAATGTATATTTATGGAAATATTAAAGGAAATTAAAATGTTCGGTAAAGTCATATTTGAAACTTAAAATTTAGAAGTTAGAAATTATAATTTTGCATATCAAATAAAAATAAGTTCAGTTAAATCATTTAATAAATTCCAGTGGGAGTATTTACTTTTTAAAAGATGTAATTTTAATGATGTACTTCACATGATTATAACACTAAAATTTTGATTGTCACAAAAATAGTTGAAATTTATAAAAGTTAAGAGTTGCCAGAATATAAAGTAATGTAGAAATAGAAAGATTTCATTTTCCATGAAAAATTTTTTGAGAAGAAAAGACTAAGACTTCGATAAAAAGTGACTAAACAGGGCTATAGATAGTACTAATTTAGAGAGTGAGTATTGTGCCACATGGCTTCTTTCACTACCTCAATAGAAAAGAAATTTTAAATATTTTAACTTTTAACAAGGAAGATAAAAGAAATTTTAAAAATGTTTCAATATATGCATCATATTACTTCGCTATTTCTTTCGTGGTTAATTAGTTGCATTTTATCATCAAATCAAAGTTTAGAAATCTAAGCATAAATAAGACATTTGCTTAAATAGGAAGAAAACATAAATTAAAACTAGCAAAAAAAAAGGAAAAAAAAGATCTAATCGCCCAGAACCAATTTGATAGAAGAAAACATGAATAAATTATTCATGAAAGAATATTGCAAGTATATACAAGGATTAGCTCCAAAGGTCTGCAAAACCTTGTTCAATTTTTTTATACTCTTCATATTAAATGTCAGGTTTTCCTACTTTGATTAGGATTTTTTAGTCCTAAAAATAAAAAATCAAAGGTCATAGGCATAAAAGTCATAAATTCCACATAGTTTATCAAAAATTCAGAATTGATCTAAAAACCCTTATATTCAAAGCCTTATCGAGAATCTTAGAATCAATAGTGTTATTCACAAAATAAGAAAAGTAACCACAAAATTCAGTGCAAAAACAATTTAAATTATAACCGACCCAAATCATTACCAATATCATTAGTTTCTTGTATAATTCCAATGTCCCAAGCAATGGTTAAAAGAAAAAATTGGATAAAGTTAAGAATAGAAAATGATGATAAAAAGGATTTCTGTCTTATTTGTCATTTGTTCAATATTTAAAAGAAAAATCTTAGGTATAAGAATCAAGGCTAACATACAGATAATGTTGATCCACTCAGAGACATGAATACACATAAAGCATAGATGCATAACAAACTTCATGCCTGGTTGCTTATCTTTTTGCATAATCATCTAATAGTTTATCTTTATCAAAGTGCTAAAACAAATGTAAATAGCATATGATTAAACTTAAAACTATCTTTAATCCAAAGAGTAATTCCTTGATAAATCAAGTGATCATGGTATCCATATTTAGTAGGAATACAGAGTATAAAAAGCAAGTGCAAATTTGTTTCTTATTTGATTAACTTTATTGTCCATCAATCAAATTAATTTTCATAGTTTTTTGGGATCCAATATGTCAATAATGTTAAAGTACTGCTATTTTAAAACCTAATGAGTACATATATGAGAAATATGGGTTCCTATGGTGATTAAAACTATCATAAACAGAGTTAAAGCTAAAACAATATTGAAAGCAACTTGGGAATAGAGTTAATTAGGTCTACCATATCATGAAACAAGAAGCTAGTACTCTTTGGCTAGTGATCCAAATATTGGAGAAGTAAGCAGAAGGCTAACAATGAAAGCAGGTGATAGGATACCATCTCAAGAATTGCTCATAATGAAAATTCCTTGCAAATCATGCAAAATATTATCGTAAAACCATGGAAATCCAAGACATAATGATTATGAAAGACATTAAACTAATTGTTTATGATAGTATATACATCCATATGCTTCAAAGCAACAAAACATACTAGATTATATGTGTAGAGACTTCTCACAATATCTATCTAGACTAACTTCTTATAAAATATATATATATATATATTTAAAAAATAGGGAAAAACCTAAAGTTTTAAGATCATAATCTTTCATTATCATCAAATTAACAAACAATCTTTAATGGTAGTCAGTTGTATGATGACTATATGAGATTTTAATGTAGAGGTAAAAACAAAAAAAAAAAATTAGAAACACAACATGAATGATAATACAAATTGACAAATGATTAATGACCTCAGAGATGTGGGTGAGCAAACATTTTTAACAAATGTTAAAAGTGGGTGAATGATAAAGGAGATGCGGAATTGAAGCTCAAAAGGATTAAAGATGGCAACTAGCTTTAATAACACGAAGAGTATATGAAAAATTAAAAAAAAAGTTTGGAAAATACTCTAGTGAGTAAAGGGCAAAATGGAGTAAATGTATTCTATTGCAGCAAGTGGAAGGCAATGTACGTTTAGGGAATATTGGGTAAAGTGAATTAAGTAGTCTAAAATCATAATTAATATAAAATTAAGTAAATATATATAAAATATCAAGATGATAAAAAATAATTTATTTATTTATTATCAAATGTAAAAAGTATCATAAAAATTAATATTTTTAATTTAAAATAAAATTTATTTATTATTTATTATTATATTAAATATTATAAAACATAATAATAAATTATAAAAATAATAAAAAATATTTTATTTATTGAATATGGTAAAAATAATATTTTTAATTTTAAAAAAATTATTTATTATTTTTAATTATTATAATATTAAATATCATAAAAATAATTATAAAATATTAAAATAATAAAAAATATTTTATTTAATTATTATTAAAAATAAAAAATGTAATAAAAATCATATCTTTTATTTTAAAGAGAAAGTTATTGAATTATGCTATCAAAACATCAAATATCATAACTTTTAATCAAATTTTACTTACAATATATTTATCAAAAGAGGTGAATGAGATTTAAAAAATGATTTAAAACAAAACAAATAGAGCCTTGGTTCTTCTTTGACATTAAGTCCAATTAAAGGTGTACATGAGTAGGGTTCGGTCGTTCAGGCCAAATTATATAAAATTTAAGATCCGAACCTAGCTCAACCTGAAATTTTAAATAAAAAGCCTGAAATTTTAAAAAATTATTTTTTTATTTTTCAATTAAAAATAAAATTTTAAAATAAAAAATATATATTTAAAAATATAATATGATATTTAAATATATAAAATATTTAATTATATTAAATTAATCTTTTTTATATTAAAAATAATTAGATATAATTATATTTTTCTAATATATAATTATATTATTAAAAATAAATTAATATAATTAGGTCAGATTAAATCTATCAGACTTTTTTATTTTAGCCTGAATCTGACCTAATTATTAATCGAGCCATGAAAAATAAAGTTCCATTGAGCCTATCCGGCAAAAAAAAAAAAGAATCCAAATATTATATTTTTTTCGGATCGAGCTCATTGGGTCAGGCGGGTCGCCCGACCCATGTATACCTTTAGGTCCAATCTCTCATATTTTAATTGTTGGATCATTAATATAATATTATCATTGGATCATTGATATTATAAAAAAATATTATAGATTTGATTATTAATATAATATTATATAATATATTAAAATTAATTTTAAAAAAATATAAATTTAATACATGATTAAATTTGATAATATATTATATATTTTTATATCAATGATGTATCATAATTTCTCTTATATTTTAATTATTGGATTATTATTAATGGATGAGGAAATTTCCCTTTTTATTCCATGAAATTCACATTCTTTCATTTTCCTTCAGGTAAAAATATTAATTTGTTTCACTTTTCCTTTTTTTTAAAATATTAATTTATTTGATTTTATTTTCTTACTAGTATTTAAGTAAATATTAAATTAATTTATTCAATTTATTTTTTAAGAGGTTGAATAAATTAATATTTTATAAAGATAAAATTAATATAAAATATTTTATAAAAATAAAAATAAAAAGTAAATTTGTTACTGATAAAGAAGATAATTTATGTTTTTAATTGATTGAGATTTATAGTTCTATTTCAATTCATTTACTTAAAAATTTAAGAAAGATAATCTAATAAATAAATAAAGAAAAACTATATAATTTCATCTTTAAAGTTATGAAGTGCTAGCAATCTTATTATTAAATTATATAAAATTATAATTTCATCCTTAAATAATAATTTATATAGTCAATTTCATCATCTCATATAGGTTTCATTTCGCAAAACAAATAAGTTAACTTATAACTTATTGATTTGGTTAATAAGTTATAAGTTAATTTTTAGAGATGTTTCTCACACTAGTTTATAAACTAACTAAAGTAACTTATAAGTTCTGATTTAATAAGTTATTTAAAGTAACTTATAGTTCATAAGCTATTACTTTTTCAAACTCAAGCTACTACTTTTTCAAACTCTTTTCAAATCTATTCTTATTCTTTTTATTAATTTACAACTCATATATTTTGTAATATAAATTTAAATAATTTTTTATAAACTATAATTAATTTAATTTTAACATAGTTATATCCTAATTTTAAATTATAAATATATAGAAATATATATATAAATAAATAATATCATAAAATATATAAGTTAATTTTTAGAGATGTTTTTCACACTAGTTTATAAACTACCTAAAGTAATTTATAAGTTCTGATTTAATAATTTATTTAAAGTAACTTATAATTTATAAGCTATTACTTTTTCAAACTCAAGCTACTACTTTTTCAAATCTATTCTTATTTTTTTTATTAATTTACAACTCATATATTTTGTAATATAAATTTAAATAATTTTTTATAAACTATAATTAATTTAATTTTAACATAGTTATATCCTAATTTTAAATTATAAATATATAGAAATATATATATAAATAAATAATATCATAAAATATAATTATATTAATTATATTTTAAGTAATTATAATTTATAATAAATAATAAAATTAGAGTTATCTAAGTAAATGAATATATAAATTTATAAAATATAATTAATTAAATATTAAATATTATATTTTTATTTTAAAATTTTAATTATGTTAATATAATTCAATTTTTTGATAAATATAAATTATTTTATTTATATATCTATTTTTATTAATATATCATTTTATATTATTTTATAATTTCAGCTTATTTAACAGTTAATTTTATGAAATATTTTAATTAATTTATCAGATATTAGTTAATTTATTAACTATTTACGCGAAACGAAACCATAAATGTATACAAATGATTTTGTCTTTAAATTATTGTAAAGATAATTTCATCCTTTTATATAATAATTTAAGGATAGAATCGTTTGTATAAGTTATTATTTAATAATAAAATTATAACTTTATATAATCAAAGTATATAATTACTAATGCTTCCTAATTTTAAGAATAAAATTATATATTTTTTAATTTAAAAAAAATGTCATCCGGACCGAAGACGTAAGTAACGGCTAGTTTATGTTTTCTGAAAACTATCCGTTGGCTGTTGGTCCATCCCAACGCATAAAAACAGTTGCCTCTGCTTTAGATTTTCAATCAACAACTTTCTATATCCAGTGAACTCTTCGTCTCCATCAGCAAGCTCCTTCAAACAAGAGCTCTTTTCAACCTTACTCTTCTAAAGGTACACTCTCCATTTCTTCATTTAAACTTGAAGTTCCTTTGATTCAAATTCATTTTGAGATTTGAATTTTCAATCAACTTCCTTTCATTATTCTCAATCTGATTGCAAATGATGCATCGCTAAAGTTTGCATTTTTATCATCAGTTTGTGCAGGAATTCCCAATACACGAAGCAAAAATGAATGACCTAATGACCAAATCGTTCACCAGCTACGTGGATCTGAAGAAAGCTGCCATGAAAGATGTGGATCTTGAAGCCGGCCCTGCGGACATAGAGTTACGCTCTTCTACGACCTCCATGGATATTGACTTGGGGTTGTTCCTCGAAGAAGCCGAGAAGGTGAAGACAGAGATGAACAATCTCCGTGACATACTCGATAGGCTTCAACAGGCCAACGAAGAGAGCAAATCCACGCACAAACCGGAAGCTTTGAAAAGCCTAAGGATCAAAATCAATTCCGACATTGTCATTGTGCTCAAAAAGGCTAGATCTATCCGGTCTCAACTCGAAGAAATGGACCGAGCAAATGCGGCCAATAGACGGCTCTCTGGGCTCAAAGAGGGCACACCTGCAATTTACAGGACCAGAATTGCAGTCACCAATGGGTTGAGGATGAAGCTGAAAGAACTAATGATGGAGTTTCAGGGTTTAAGGCAGAAAGTGATGACAGAATACAAGGACACAGTTGGAAGGAGGTATTTTACAGTAACAGGGGAATATCCTAATGAAGAAGTCATTGATAAGATCATCTCTAATGGAAATGATGAGGAGCTGTTTAGCAAGGCAATACAAGAGCATGGAAGGGGGAAAGTTCTGGAGACTGTAGTGGAGATTCAGGACAGGCATGATGCTGCCAAAGAGATTGAGAAGAGCTTGCTTGAGCTTCACCAGGTGTTCCTGGATATGGCGGTTATGGTGGAGGCACAGGGGGAGAAGATGGATGATATTGAGCATTATGTTATAAATGCTTCTCAGTATGTGAAGGATGGAACCAAGCAATTGCGGACCGCAAAGCATTACCAGAGGAGCAGCAGGAAGTGGATGTGTATCGGGGTGATTCTCCTTTTGATTCTTATTCTTGTTATTGTCATCCCCATTGCCACTAGTTTTAGCAGTTCTTGAACACAATGCCATTAGGTTACGAGTGATTCTGAATATGTTCTATTAGGGTTTGTTTGGCCTTGTGAATTTCTGAGATATATACGACTCATCGTCGTTTATATGCCTGAGAAGATCTTGATCTTGTAATTGGTATGTTGGCTTGGTAGTGGAATTGTTGTGTAGGTTCTGATATTATTCATGATAGTGCATTTATATTATTTCCTTTATTTGAAAGATTGCAACTTTTGCCTTTTGGTTTGCTGTAATTGACCAAAGGGCATCCCTTTATGCCTACCTGAGCACAACATCTGTTGAATTTCTATGTCAAACTTGAAAATTTGTGCGAGTACTTCGAGAAGAAAACTTTCGAGTGAATTTGGATTCCCACCTTTTCTTTTTTGGGTGTGCTCTTGATATGTTGGGAGGGAGAATAATTATATTTATTTCTATGCCAAAGTGAAAATTAGATAGTAATTTTAGCTTTTTGTTGCTATCTGATACATGACAAATAAGCTAGACATGAAAGTCAACATGAAGTGAAAAAATTGACACCTGAAGGTTAAGATCTGACATAGTGAAGAATGTATTTGAGCAGAATCACTGAGCCAAAGTGAAAAACCAACTTGAAGAATCTCTGGACAGACCAATTGATTTGATAATTTTTATAGTATACCTCCATCCTGATTTTAAATGTTTATCTGGTGCAAGATATGGGCGAAAACACTGCAAAAGTTGGAATTGTTATGATGATGTTCTTAATTTCTCTGGTTTCAGCAGATGAACCTTCACAACAATTTACTCTCAAAAGTTCTTTATCTTTTGATCTTCTCTTCCTGTAACCAAAGAAAGGAGATTAAATAGGAATTATTTTGACCTCTCCTGAGGTTTAGTCTAATTATACTGATAATCATTCTATTTTCAAAAGTATATATTAACATCTCTTTTCATATACACTCCAATCTCTCCACTTTTATTGTAAACATATGCCTAAGTCCCCTGCTTTTTAAAAAGAATGAAGGTGAGGAGTATTATAAACATATGCTTGAGTCCCCTGCTTAAGTCCACTTTTATTGTAAACATATGCTTAACATCTCTCTTGAGGTTTAGTTTAATTATACTGATAATCATTCTATTTTCAAAAATATATATTAACATCTCTTTTCATATATACTCCTATCTCTCCACTTTTATTGTAAACATATGCTTAAGTCCCCTGGTTTTTAGAAAGAATGAAGGTGAGGAGTATAAATGTAATTAAGTTGAACCTTAGGAGAATTAAGTGCAATTTGTCCAATTATTTTTGCATCAAATACTGCCATTTTAAAAACATAGGCTTAAGTCCCCTGCTTTTTAAAAAGAACTATGGTTTTTATCTTGAATAACTGGCTCAGATGTGGGAGAATTCGGAAACCGCTATGACAAATAGCATGTGGGATTCTGCTTCTGATTGTGCCAATCAATAGGTAGTACCGCATGATACTATACACATTCAATTTCTGAATCCAATTCTCACACAGTCACTTTTTGGTATTAGATTATTTTATGATCCAAAGCTTAATGGTAAAATCCACCCAAGTTAAGCAACTGTGTTAAAAATGTAAGTGAAAAGAGTACTTCTCCTTTTGTTTCAATACTACTTGCAAATATCTCTCCTATACATTTGTACATGTAATACAATTCAGGTCAAATAATCTCCACTTATAAACTATATTATGGATATAAGTATGAGAAATAGTGTGTTCAAGTAGCAGTTCTCAATTGAATTTTATCACTCTAGAAAAGTAATTTAGAATTGGATCACTAATTATAATTTTTACTAATTTTTTTAGAAAAGAATGTAAAATACCTCCTTCAACATTAGGGTTGTTGGATTTTATCCTCTTCTACTTTGAAAATTTGGAAATCACCCTTTAAACTAAACAAAACTTGGAATTAACACCTAACATCAACTTATTTTACCATTTTATCAAATCATATGATTTTTTAATGATATTTTCAAACAAGAATCACAATATTATAGTATTTTAATTTATCTTATTATTTTTTCACAAATAATTTCCATGTTCTATAATTAATAGAAATTAAATTAGATATATAAAGTTTTAATTAAATGATAAAAAAATGAATTATAAAATTATATGTGAAAAAATGGCAAAATAAACCAATATATTATAATATTATGACTATTGTTAAAAAATTCATTAAAAAATTATATAATTTAATAAAATGGTTAATTAAGTTCACAATGAGTGTTAAATCCAAATTTTATAAAATGTAAGGGAATGATTTTCAAGTTTTTAAAGTAGAAGATGGTAAAATTTAATCACCCCAAAGTCAAAGGGGATATTTTATATTTTTTTTATTTTTTATATTATAAAATATTAATTCATTAAGGTACGGACTTGAACTTTCAAGTGCTTATTCCTTTCACCCAAAGATCATAGTTTAATTTGCAACATAAATAAGAAAATGTTGTGTTTACATAACTCCTCTTTCAAATCAAACAATCTCACACTTAAATAATCATTTCTTCAATATATCAAATCAACTTTCTTTTTCTCATCAAATTGCCATAGAAGGTTTAAAGACCTCTGTATATGTTATATATAACATCTAACCTTAAGGAGATTAACACAGCAAGATATGGCTGGAAATAGTATTAAACAGACAAAGGAAATGGTGAAGATTTTATTTCTTGTGGTCCTAATATTTTATCCAAAATGATAATGTATTTTAGCTTGATTTCAATAAAGTATGAACTTATTTCTGTTCCAAAGTAATAATGGGTGATAAGTTCAATCAAGATTTATTTCTTCAAAGTATTAAAACCAAGCATGACATCATTATAAACTTAAAATCCTAAAGCATGGAATTCAAGAAGGAGACTAATCTAGCTTAAATGGAATATTTAACTTTAAAAACATACAAGACAATGTCCAAGCCATTCTCACAATCCACAAGATATGAAAAATTCCCCAAGGGATTTATATTCAAGGTGTCTTATAACTAATTTTATTAATTAATCATCGTAATCCTATTCTTAAACATTCATTCTTGCCAAGAACACCTTAGTGAACATGTCAAAAGAAATTCAAAACCTTTTTTCATGCCATCTTTTTTTTCATAAAAAATAAATTTGGCATACATATCTTAGTTATTTAAGTACGAAAAATCCAAAACATGGCATTTGTGGATGTATTGTGTATTCTTTAATTCCAAGAATGAGAATTTAGGTAACTAATTTCTTGCAATTCAAGCAACAAATTGGAAAAAGGAGAAGTAGTAGCTACAACGAGGGCAACTTTGGAAAGCTCCATCATGTAATGTTTGATACATATTGCCACCTACAAGAGATACCCCAAAATCCATAGCAAGACACCTAAAACTCTAAAGATCACTAAGGTGATTGGTTTAGTGATACCAAATCACATGTTTGATGTAAGAAGGCATTGATTTGTTACTAATGTAAGGGTGGAAAACTCTTAAAACCACTAGTATTTTGTTAAGGCTATGAAAAAAAAAAGAGAAGAAGAAGAAGACACCTTAACTTATAAATACTACTATAGAAATGAGAGTTTCCCAGTTTATGATTAATGAAATCATAAAAAAAGATCGATATTTGATGAAAGATATAAGTAAAGCCTATGTTCTATCATTCCTTCTTGGGGTTTTCTCCTAACAATATTTATTAGCTAATTATTTTTTTAATCTCTCAACCTTTTTTTCCCTTCTTTTTTAAGTTATTGAAGTTTGGTTCTATATTGAAAGATCTTAGGGCTTTTCTGATTTTAATTTTGTTAAAGATAAGAGTTACAATTGATTCAAGACTTTGTAAGAACTCTTTAATGCTAGACCCTCTATTGTAATTGGATAGTTATCTCTCTTTTTTTCTATCTTTACAAATTTTGATATCATTTATTAAAATGAAGAATATGAATTATGTAGTTCTAAAACTTACTCACAAGTTGTTCATTTGTTGCAAAAATAGAAGGAATTTTTTTTTAAGAAAACATTATTATGAATCTAGTTTTATATTCAAGGATGATCCATTACAGATCATTTCCTTATTATATGTTATTTAGCTTCTTAATTATCATTTTCCTTTTTGTTGTTTTCTTTACTTAGGTTCTATTGAGATGGGTCCAAAGTTAACTAAGCTTGGTGCTAACTTTTTCTTTTCTGGCCATAATACATCTTAACAAGCAGTTAAGGTGAAAGAAGTGCTAAAAGTATAAAACTAGTAGGTTACTAAGTTTTCGTCCTACCATTGGAGTGAGCTGCGCCTAATACACTTCGAAAGTCAAATATAGATTCTTAATATTTTGTTAAAAGAGAGACTTCTCTTTAAGAATTTTGATTATGAAGTATTAGAGCAATGTATGACAGGTGTATAGTATCAGTAGGAAGGATCACCTATTTATAAGTTAAGGCTTGGAGGAAAGTGTGATTATAGCCTCTTTTGTTATGGATCTTAGTTACATTTTTAATGTGATATTTGGCTAATGATAGAATATTATGCATCTTACTGGTTACTAATTTTTAAAGATGTGATTTTTTATTCATACAAATACAATCTGTTCATGTGGTTTGGAAACTTCTAATACACGTAGCATGTCTAAATAGATTAATCTAATTTATCTAAATATATTTGGCTAATTAAGTTGGACCATAATAAATTAAATGTTAATACGATGACTTAAAACTTAAAATATTTATTCAAGTATAAGATGTTTATTTAGAATATCATTATCATATTTCATATCCAAAGAATTTGATGCATAATTTATGGCTACATATTGAGTATATGATCTCATGTCATTGATTGATGCAGCAAAGTTCTCAAGAGAAACACTGAATCACTGGAGAAACATTCATAATTAATGAAATCTTGTCATCTTATCCTTCAACGTATGCTTCCATATTCATATTTGTATCTATTCTATGCCCTTATAACACCTAAACCTAATGGAATAAGCCATGTGCTTATTGCATGGTTAATTCAAACCCCAAAATATAATTTTATTAATTAAGTTCAAAATTTATGAATATTGGAGTTTTAACACAACACATATTCATCCTTAAATTCATCATTTGTGTGAACATGGGAAATTTAGTCATATGATATAATTATGATTTATAAATATTTTATTAGATTTAATTAGGGAAAGGAGAACATGATCTTGTATTTTCTTCCTGTTTTACTTTCAATCCTATGAAATATTTTATGTAAATTTTACTTTTATAAATTATTAATTTGTCTAATTGCTCTTTTATTAGTATTCATATTAAGATTAATTTACTCATTTTCATTTCTTGAACAAATTAATATTTAATAAGAATAAAATTGATACATAATATTTCATAAAAACAAAGATGGAATAAAGTTAATTTTATATGGATAAAAGGGAGAATTTACTCGAAATCACAAGCAACCCATCTATATATTTTCACAAGGGATAACAAACAATTGAGAGTTAGCTAATTTTTTTTTTTGCTTAAAAAAAAAAGAGAAAGTTGAGGCAACTAGTATCGACTATCCTCCTTAGGTATTATCATAGGAGTACTCCTTTATTGCAAAATGTTTAGTTTGAGTTATAATTACTTCCTAAAAGGTGAGCCCGTCACCATAACCCCACTAAAGTACTAGTAGTCCAATGAGTCCTTTATATATTTTCATAAGGGATAACAAACAATTGAGAGTCGGCTAATTTTTTTTTGCTACAAATAAAGAGAAAATAAGGGCAACCAATGTCGACTATCCTCTTTAGGTGTTATCATGGAAGTATTCCCTTACTGCAAAATATTCGATTCAAACCATAGTTACTACCCAAAAGGTGAGTCAGTCACCACAACCTCACCAAAGTGCTAGTAGTCCCATGAGTCTTCCATCCTTTCATTAGCCATAAATTGACGCTTTCTTGTGATGAATCTATAACTTTTAGGATGAAGTAATAACTCAATACCACTAGGCCAATTACCTTAGTGGTGAGAGTAAGCTAATTTATAATAAAAAAACATTTTTGGCCCTATGTTGGATTTTTTTAAAACAAATTATTTATTTAGTTTAGTTTATTTATTTTAAAATTTAAAAATAGATAATTGAGTGATGAAAACAATTTTTTAATTAATGAGTGGAATGAACAATTATTTTAAGAATTAGATCATTATTAAAATTTTCTTATCCCAATAAATATCATATTTGAAATTTAAATCCCTGCTATTAAAATCCACTTAGAACTAGCGTACTTTTCATCGAATTGCAAAACATCTAATTTCAATGTCTTATATTTTTTTTATGTAATCCTTTTCCCAAAAAAAATATTAAATACACAATTTTTTTTATGATTTTTTTGCTCATTTTAATATGCAATAAATTCGATTGTAAAATTTAATCTAATCTAATAAAAAAGTAGGGTATATCAATAAATTGGATATATATTACGTCAGAATTTTTTTTAGTATGCTTTAATATTACACAAGTAAATAAATATGCAATTTTTACATCAAATTTATTCTTAAAAATAGGTATTATATCAAATTTTTTGAAAAATATTAGTTAATTGATGCAAAATTGATTATGGGGAAAAAATCTGGTATAATTTGTATTTTTGAGGATTGTGAATAATTTAGTAAGAGAATCTGGATGATGAAAATGGGTAGGTGCAACGTTAATTTTGTTATGGAAAAAAAATGTCACTTATACCTCTCTACTTCCTCTTTAAGAAAGTGAATATTAACCCTCGTTTAATAGACAGTAAAATTTCTAAAATTATAAATTTTATAATCCGTAAAAAGAAAACGAATTCAAAATAAATGAAAGGGCAAAAAAATATCGTTTTTCTCTACGGAATTGGGTTTATGGGCCACTAATCAAGCCCCATTGATCCAAGGAATTGGGTCCATGGGCTAATGTGTAGGACTCAGAGAGAGGGAGAAACACCAGGCTAATATGATCCTTCACTGTGCACCGATTCTACAATAATGTACGGACAAAATTAAGCAGCCCGAAAGATGAAGACTCTATCCCTTTAAGGTATTCAATTCACTCGGTTGACGCAATTTTTGGCCTGTGTCATCCATCGGCAACTATATTGACGCAAAATCTGAAGGGGGTTTTTGAAGAGAAGTTGCTGGGTGATACTTGGTAAATCTAAAGAAGGATTTGAAATAACGAAGTTCCTTGCTGGTGAAAGAAGTGGGCAAGAGGAGAAACAGAGTAACTTTGAGAGTCTATCATGATGAAGCTATTTGATGCACACTGTCACCTTCAGGATCCCAGAATTTTGAGCAAAACACCCCAACTGATAAAAACTGCAGTAGACACTGGGGTTGTTCGTTTTGCCGTCAATGGAGTTTCAGAAGAAGATTGGCGTCTGGTTAAGGAGATGGGTGAAACCTACCCTTCTGTCATCCCTTGCTTTGGCCTCCATCCCTGGTCTTTTCTAGTATCACCTTAATTAATTTTTCAGAGTATTTTTTTCCCCTCCCTCTTCTGGGGTCAATTGATATCGACTCCGTGCAATTGGGTCTTCTACCTGCAGGTTTGTTGCAGAAAGGAGTCCTAATTGGTTGAAGACGTTGAAAGAGTATTTGGGTTCCACTCCTTCTGCTGCGGTTGGTGAGGTATTTCCTTTCTCCTTCTAGATTCAGCGTCGATTGTAACACTCATGAATTATTGTTGAGTTCTAATTCTAGGCGCAGGCACTACTTTTTTCGTTTCTCTGCAACTCTGCATAGTTTTATTAGTATTATGCTATTTTCATACAGGTTAGCGCTGATAATTTCTTAAAAGACATTTTCAAGACTATCTATTCTCTCAAGTTTCTATTATCGTGATTTATTTGGACTTCGACTTTCATCATCTGTTTTCTTTCTTTTAATTTGGAGAAGCCTGGTGATATACTTTTATGGACTTTTAAATTACAAGAATGAGGTTGGTAGGGGATGAGTTTGATTCTCCTATTCAAAAGAAGTCCGAAGCGCTCTTTGACTCCTGTCTTATGCATTTATTGTGTAGTTCCCATCTTCTGAGACAATGGGTACTAGCATAGGAGTTGAATTCCGTCTGTGGCTGAAATGCCTTTGCATGTAAATGTGCATATTGATATTAAAGTAATTGAGATTTTTTCTGTTTTGTTCAAATGCATTTGTTGCAGGTATTGTGCAACTCTGTTCGTATTGAGTTCATAGCATTTGCTCTAATATCAGTGTTTGATTCTTTTCAGATTGGTGTGGATAAAGGATCACGGGGACGTCAGATTGATTTTTCAGAGCAGGTTTTACTACCCTGGGTCATCCCTTCAAACTGCTTATGTTTTGTCTTTTCTCGATGGTTTTAACAGTTTTCATTTAGTGATTTTGTCCTGGTAGGAACAATAAAACTTCTGTCTATGCGGAGAAGTTAGGCATTTCATCTGTGTAGCACTAAACATGAAATTGAGAATCTTTTAATTTGCAGGGAGAAGTGTAAGTTTATAACTTCATCTTAAGAAGTCTACCAAACAGGTATTAAAGTACTTAAAAAATCGTCTTAAAACTTAATTTGTTGTGGCAGTTGCTTTCCATAAAAGTTTTTTCTTTTTTTTTTTTTTTTTTTGGGGAGGGTAGAGGATTCTTATGTTTTACTGTTTTGGAACTTAATAGTTTTTGCAGATATTTGAAGTTTTTTCCTGAAGATCCTGAGCTTTGATGGTTGATGCTAGTTGTCTTGGAGTCTGATGCTTCTTAGCCTTGAGGATAAGTTATTTCTTAAAAAGGTGTAACATTTATGCTTCAGAATTCGAAAGACCTTAATGGCGGGCTGACTGCAAATCCTCAAGAACATGATTTTTTTTTTCTTTTTACTCTTGATCAGGATATGTTTCACCAAAAACCATTCACAAGTTCAAACCCCATGTCCTTGGACTAAAGATTGACATTTCATTGCCCAATTTAATGGAGTCCTTAACTTTGTAGCAACCTGAATATGTCAACAGAAAGTACACGAGAATTTAATGCTCTATGCTTCCCCGCTTGTCTGCAGAACCTGACCCTTTCTTCCTTAAGAATGTTAGCTAGATTTTTGCTGATATTAAGACAACTATTGTAGATTGAAGTATTGCGACAGCAGCTTGAACTTGCAAAAGAGTTGAACAGGCCAGCATCTGTGCACTGTGTCCGTGCTTTTGGTGATCTTCTTGAGCTAATGAAGTATGAATCTTAGTATCTTCCCTCTTTCTTGGTTTTAATTACAAAGATTGTTTAATAATGACAACAAGGATGTGTCAAAATCTGTCCAAATGTAAAATTTTCTTCTGGACAAACGAAGTGTTACAAAACAGACTACAGTTATGTGCTTATGCAATATGTATAATTGTTGTTTGTAGTGTTGTCAGTCTGTTTCTTACTGATCTTAGTGTTCACACGTTCATTAATCCATTGCATGGAGCAGTCTAGAAATGTAAAACAATGCATGCTATTTGAGTGGATTCTTGCAAGTATATGATTGAGATTATAAGATATGATCCACTTGCGTGTATTTGATTAAGATTATAGGATCTGATGTTATGAGGATTTTTCTTGATCGGAGTTGGGATTTCTTTTTCTTGGGAGGACTAATTCTCTGTCCACTAGATTTTATACTAATTTGATTAACTCCATCTAAGAGTTTGGCATCTTCAACCTTATGCTTGCATAACATTTTAAATTCCTTTTACCTATCCAAGTTCTTGGCTTCATCATTGCATTTTCTTTGCTGACCTAGTTTCTTCTATTTTGGTTTCTACATGAGTATCCGGGCTTTATTTAATGATCCAAACTAATGGCAAAACAGAAACACTTACCTAATTCTTGTAAAGTGTTTCTCTGCACCTTGGCTGAGATTATAATTAAATTGCAGAAAGTGCTAGTGTTCAGCTTCTGTAATATAATTTAGATCATATTTTATCTTTGGTCTTTAAGAAGATAATTTTTTGTTTAGCCTTGCAACCTTGCAAGCACTACTGTATTAGTGCTTTAAGTGATGTTATGCGATTATTAAACTGTCATGGAGGAATTTTGTCCGGGCACTATTGTTTTTGTAACATGGACCATTTTGTTTATATTCTCATTTTTAATACAATGCCATGGAACTGGTGGTATAATAATGCAGTGTTCCCATGAATCATGTTAAACTGGTATTTCTCAAGCATATTCCTTACAGTTTTTGTATACCTTTCATACTTCATTCTTGTCTTAAAATATTTTAACCTTTTCAGGTCTATGGGACCTTTTCCTGCTGGTGTAATTCTTCATTCCTACCTAGGTTCTGCAGAGATGGTCACAGAATTTTCAAAGCTTGGTGCCTATTTTTCATTCTCTGGGTTCCTTTTGTCACTTGAAGCAAATAAGGCCAAGAAAATGCTGAAGACGGTAACTTTCTTCAATTCTGTTGTGCAATCAATGTTTCAGTGGATTATATACTATGTAATGGCAAGATTGTGACTGTCCTTAATCATCATTTTCTATATAGGTTCCATCTGATAGGATTTTACTGGAGACAGATGCACCAGATGCCCTACCTAAGTCAGATGGTAGTGCTCTCTTTTTCGTTGAGGGAGATCCTGCACTTCCCAAAGAGCTTGAGGAGGACCAAGGAACTTCATCTACCATTTCTGGTACCTCATCAAGTAAATCATCTCATATCTTGATGGAATCATCCATGTTGCCGAAAGGAGCACTCAATCACCCATCAAACATTCATAACGTAAGTTGCTTATGCCATCATTTTGGATAGTCATAAGAAGCATGCCTTGTTACCGTCTCTTTCTTGTGGATACAAATTAGTTATGACTAGAGATGACATGAATTAGTCATGTCTGAATTTACTCTGTTGGGGATAATAATAACATCTGGTAATGACTACCATCATCATATTATTGATCCCGATCCTTTCCTTTTTCCTTTTGATCAATTTTATCATGTCAGAGAGAGGCAGGCATAAGACTTTTAAGGGTCTCATCAAACATAAAAAACAATTATGGGTCTTATTACACATAAAAATTTTGTGTGTATCTCTTTCCGACATAATAGGAAAATAACCAGTTTTGACATGACAGGAAAATGATCAAAAAGAAAATGAGGGGATCCAAATTTCATTATAATATACATATTTTAGGGTCGGCCTTCACTCTTATGGACTGGCCTTGCAAAGTACCTGCACATAAGAAGTGACATTTACTAACATTACATAGATGTGGTTTAAAACCATTATCTTTTTTGTTTTTCATCTTCCACAAAGCGTCACATATATTACAAACCTTACTTGAAAGGAATCAAGGTAAAGATTTAAGATCGATTTACCTGCATCTATGGTGAACAGCTACAGCTACGCATTGACTTTTATTTTTTTGTTTTTTATTTTTTAATCTTTTTAGCATTATCGGCTTTGCATTGTTTTGGCATGTCCTTTTTTTCTATTTTAATACTTGAATCATTAAATGCATTTATCTTCAGTTTGGTTTATGATTACAAACAAGAAATTAAAGGAGAGAGAGGGGATTATAAAATATAAATTACACAATTATCAGAGAATGGGCTGAGCAACATGTTCAGAAGAGGCTACATGGTTTCTGACATTTATGTTCTTCATTCATGCCACTTGCAGGTGCTTGATTATGTTTCATCTTTGCTGGAGGTTTCGAAAGAAGAGCTTGCTGAACTAAGTTACCAGAATGCATTGCGCTTATTCTCATATGAAGGTTCCAAAGTACTTGCAGAGGAATAAACAAAGGTTAACAATACGCACGTTCCCTCCTCACGTTGAGGAAGTTATAAATGTGAGAAGATATCCATGTTCATGCCCAAAAGGAATGTGGGGGTAATGGGGCTATGATTAATTTTATCCACTAAACATCGGCTTGTTTTTGACATTTGACCAAAAATAACTTTCATTTACTCGTATGGTTATAAAATGTTGATATGACCAATAATTGCTTAGCTTTGTAGAAGCATGCCAAATTGGGCAAAAGGTTCTAAGTTTGATACTTGATAGTGTCTCCAACAAGAATTAATTAAGGTAATGTTTGGTTTGTGAAATTTACATTTCCCAGAAATTATGCATTCCTAGAAATTTAATTAATAAGAATATAATATTTTTATATTTGATTCATTATAAATTTTCTTAGAAATGTTTTGCCAGATTTTTAGATGTTATATTTATATTATCATGTTTGGTTCGTATTTGATATTCTTGAAAATTTTGAAATTATTTTAAAAATATTTTTATTATAAAATATAATATAGTAAATTATATTTTTATTTAAAACTATATAAATAATAATAAAATTTTAACACCTAATAAATTAAATTTTAATATCTAACATTTAAAAATTTATTAAAATATATATAAAAATATTTTACACTTTATTATATTTTAATATTTAATTTATTATATTTTTATATGTTATGCTTTATTATATTATGATATTTTATATTTTATTATTATAATTATTAGTATTATTATTATTAAATCAATTTTTAAAATGAAGTAAGTATAATTTATTTAAGTTATTATCATAATATTAAATATATTAAGTATTTCTCTTATAAAATTATAAATTTTCATAATTAAATTATTTTTATAATTATATTTCGTGGGTATTAAATTTTATATTATAATTTTTTTAATATAAAAATATTATTTTATATTTTTATAAATAAATATATTTTTTAGAAAACTACAAGTCTATCTTATTATTTTTTAATGAAAAAATTTATATATAATTATATTGAAATAATCTTCTAAATATTAGGAACAGAAAAGAAATTATAATTAAAAAATTAATATTATTATATTTCTTAATAATAAAAATATTGTAAAAATAAAGTGATAATTATTTTTAAATTAAAATAAAAATTATTTAATAAAGTAATAAATAAAAAAAGAATTAAATGTGAGGATAATATTATTTTTTTATTTTAGTATTACCATTTATATTCCATAGGAATATGAGATTTCCACTTTCTCTCATGAGAATATTGAGAGAAAGTTGGATAAAAAATATTTTCAAAAATATGATATTTTTAGATATTTTTTTTAAATTTTAAACCATACATTAGAATGTAATATTTTTTTAAAATATTTTTGAAAATGTTAAAAATATTTTACAAGCCAAATGCCACCTAGAGGGAAAGTTGTTTTCTTACAATAGCATGATATATTATTATTTTTAATCAGATACTATGTAAATGATCTGACTATTTTTTATTTATGCACAAACAAGTATTTTTTTTTAATAGACGATTATGATCAGCTGTTCTCTGGCCATCGTAGCATTAAGTGCAGCATTAGAAATAGAACCAAGTCTCAGTATTTTATGAATCTTAATTTAAATTACTGTGCTCAGTATGATTTGGAAGAGCATTTCTAGACAAATAATTTTAGCCTGAATGTTGAAAACTTTACCGTTGTTTTCAACGTTTTCAACATTCTCAATAATGTCCTGGAATTTCATTCTTCTTTTCTTGGCAAAGTTGGGCTTTGATTCCGATTCTTTAAATTATTCAGCAACTTCACAAGGTAACATCAACAAAACGATGTGGGCACAACATGATTATATTAAGATATTAGTATCATTTTTAATGAACATCAAGCCCAAGGAAACTTGAGCAAATCTATATCGACTTTTAAATCCCTTCCATCTCTTATTGCTTAAGTTATATAATAACAAGTATTGGGGGGAAGTAAAATTCCTCCTACCTAAAATAAAAAATGACGCATCAAAAGTAATATTAAAAAACACAGAGAGGCTAACAATATATTCTTATCTTTAAATATAAAATTACAGATGAGAAGTAGTCGCATAATAATAAGGAGGTTACAGGATAATATATGTTAAGTTTTCAATTATAATTTTGTATCTTTTTTTTTTCTTTATTCCATTAGTTTATATTTTTATGAAATTTTATGAGGATGTCTCTCTTCCATAACCTTAATAGAATTCATGTCTCAAAAATATTTTTATGACAAATTACTTGGTTAGCAAGTAATTGTAATTCTTTGTTTAACGTGAATCGATCTAATTTGAGTGTAAACCTAAATCATAGTAATACATACATACATACATACACACACACATATATATATATATTACCAATAATTTATAGCAATGAAAATTTAAGTCAAACTCTAAAAAACCCAAACCTTGAAGCTAGTGGCAACTACTTATGAATCATCTCCTCACGGAAAGAGACTGAGAATCTACCTTTTTTTTCCCCGAGCAAGCCTTCATCAAAGATACTGATAATATTCCAGGATTTGAAACGCCCACTAGCAACTGGTTCGAGGGAACCTCTTTTTAATGTCCTTTTCATTCAGTATATTTATCTAAGTGATGAGTAACATCATGAATTTTCTCTTTCAGGATTAGGTTGCATGAAGAAATGCATGCCCAGTTTAGGTATTACTCTAAATCGCTAATGTCAAGATACTTTCTGAGAAAAAAAAATAATAAAAGAAATACTTGATGCACCTTGTTTTTAATAGGCTCCATTTTAGTAGATTGTTGATTTCACAGAACTTTAGATTATATAATCCGGAAGAGATAGTAAGTTTGAAGTGTTTTTAAAGGAGTGTACTCAGCAAAATCCCAAAATTAATAAATAGAAGTTAAATGAAAATCAATCATTCATCACTGTTTTAATTTTTTATACACGTTAAAATAAAAATTCAATGCAATGAATAACGTGTATATAAAAATTTCTCTACTCTACATAAATTACATACTTAATTACATATTTCATTCAACTTTGAGGATACATATTTGGAGTTTAATATCAAAAAATTGTCTTCCATCAAATTTTTAGTAGTCAAGTAATATTTAATATTATTTTAAAAACTTTTTGCTATAATATTCTGAATTTGAATTTTTTTTATCAATTATCAAGTGTAATAAATAATCACTTAGAGATTAAAGTATTAGTGAATTTCTTATTCGGGACTAACATGCTTTTCATTGAACCTGTATATAAAAAATAAAAAGAAAGAATCGCGTTCACTTGGCTTCAACCTTTTGAAGCTTTAATTTAGGACTACATATTATATCCTAAGAAAGTGACAGAAAGGCATGAAGAGGACGTATTATATAGTTTGAAATAAATTCCAAAACTTGTGGAGGCTAAGCAGCTGCGCCCACTTTAGTGCGTTTGATCTTATATCCTTCTCCTTGTAATATCTCTTCAGAGCTTATCCATTTCTTTATCTCATCAATAACCAGTTTATTCACAGATACCCTCTTAATTGACCATATTTAAAATAATAACAAAAAAAAGAATCGCCATGTTGACAGAACGAAGCAGCGCATCTTACGTTCGAGGTTTATCAGAGTTTAAGGTTTAGAATACCCTCGATTTTAAGAAAAATCTCGAGGAAGATTTCGAAAGATAGCTTCGAATTCAAGATTATATATACAAGAAGCCTTACTATACGGATGCGGCTTTTGGTAAGCTCATATTCTGTCTGAATACTGTTTCTACTTTCCGAGCAACACAATATATAATCCAGATGTTAAGACCCTTCTATTTCATAAACTCGCATGCAAGGGAATAATTATCTGCTTACATGGTTCCAAATTACGGTTTTGATGAGAATTATAATTTTGTTGTGATTAGTAAAATTGCGAGGAAATGCAAATAACGTAATCACAATTTAGAATTATATGTGTTTTCAGTAATAATTATCATTATAAAAGTAAGTGTTAATTTTACTTTATATAGCACAAATAATGAAGGAGGATAGAGCCAGCAATACCATGTGTACATAGATGCTAGCTTTGTTTAATTTTCTCTCTGCTATTGTGTATTTCTGTTCATGCCAGAACCCAGAAGAAAGATGGTTGCTTCTAATTAAGGAATATTTACTAAATTAATTATGTGTACTTTTATTTTTTTTTTCCCAGGTTCCTTTTTCATCAGTCTATTATATGCGACCAATGGTAGGGAAGGGATATATCCATCTCATAAAGCTTCATTAATTCCATAAGATAATTTACGTTGAAACTTTTTTTTTTTCCTGAAAGCAAAGTAGGGAAATGGTTGAGGGTGGAGAATCATGTTATGTGAAAATCATAGGTTACACTGAAACCTATTTAATTTCTAGTTGTGGCAAGATACTAAGATTTCTGCCAGCGTACACACATATATTTATATAAAAAAAACTTCGTATGTTTTGAATTTATACGTTAAATGAATTATAGTATTTATCATTAAAAATAAAAAATGTGCTCTGAATATCTTGAAAATTAAAGGTGTCAATTCATGTCATTTGCATCAACCTATTTATTAAATATGTCAACAGGTTACCACAGGTTATTTGTTTAACTTATTTAATAATTTAAATTAATAAAACTTTTATTATAAAATTATTTATTAAATTTAATTACTTATTATTTTTTATAAAAATATTTTTAATTATTAATAAAATATTATTTTAAATTTTTATTATTATTTTATTAAATTAATAATTTTATATTTTTATTATATATATTTATTTATCATTAAAATACTTATTATTTTTTATAAAAATATTTTTAATTATTAATAAAATATTATTTTAAATTTTTATTATATATATTTATTTTTCATTAAAATATTAATTATTTTTTAAATAATTTTTTTAAAAATTTAATATAAAATTTTAATTAAATCAGTGTATCAAACTTATATTCAAATAAATATTTCATATTCATAGTTATCGTATTATGTCAAAAATTCAATATCCTGGAAATTCTGATAGAAGCATATTACAACTGTTGAGTTGATAAAGGGGGAGTTTAGCTTTCATCCATCGGTACCAATGGTCCATCCCATGACAACTCCCCCCCCCCCCCCCCTCAATGTTTTATCAGCGAAATTGTTTCGGTATATGTTTACAATTTACTATTGACAAGGAGTTGCGTGTCTTAAACATGATCTAATTTCCTTTTATTCTAGCTCCTAACTTTATAATTCCATTGCCATTACACATACTTATAAAACACAAATATGCATGTACTCATTATATTTTTTTAATTTTTTATGTATTGAAAATTATAATTAACTTCTTTTTGGCTAACAATAATGACATGTGTTATATTTAAAGTATATAAGAATTTCTATGATACAAGAAGAATTTCTTATACATGAAAAAGAAAACACAATAACAGAAAATAAAATTTATAATTATATCATTCGTTTGGTTCACAATGAAATTATGATTTTAAACACTCTGCAACTATAATTTTAATCCACAATAATATTTATTTTAGCATTTATCCATAATTTTATTAATTGTAAGTAGCCAAAACATTAGGATAACTACAATTCAAAATCATTTTTTGTGTCTCTCTCTTTTTGTCCAAGGCAGATAGACAAACTGTCCAGTTCAAAAATTGACAACTTTTGGATACGTAAATTATATATGATATTTTGATGATTTTGATTTAACAGATACACTGATACATAACGAAGCGATGTATATGTCATATATATGACAATATTCTTATTGGCAGTAGCTGATGATTCGATAAAACAAAGGTTAATAAAATATATGTTCAGGTAGTTCTTCTTCCACCAGATCCTGCTGGCCTCTGGCAGTTGAAATAGACAGCAGCAACGGGCACAAGATTGTACATTTCAGCAAATTCTTTGGAATTGAAATTCTGACGCCACCCAGGTGCGTACACTGTTTCTCTGCCCAGTTGACGAAACAACACAAACACAAACCTATGAATTCCCATCGATGGTCGTGGGCTTTCATATGTCATCAGCTCTTGACCTGATTCCATTATTTTTAATGCAAACCATTAGTCAGTGATAAAAAAAAAATACTATATAATTGCATTTAATATCATACATATGGTTAACTTTAAATTATATTATCATAAATGTAATAATGTGTATATAAGACTTAACAAAACTGATACAAATTACATATACTCAATGGTATGGAAAAGTTATAAGCTAGCTAGTGTGGTTTTTGTTTTAATCTAGGCTTTCATATTTTAGAGCATGGTTTTAAATTATGGTTTAATATATATTGTATTTGAGTTAAAATAAGAATTCTCTAATTTTTTGTAATTCTATTATGCAGTATTCTCATTTTTTCTCCGCATTCGTCCGTAATTCTGTTAATTACAACCGCATTTAAGAATTATGGTTTGGTCGGATGCATTTTTCTTGTACTTAGGGCTCCATGCAAGCATCTCCATTTTATACATGTCTGTGCGTTATTATATTTGAATTTCATCTCTCGTCAAATCTTGCATGACTTTTCTTTCAGATTTTTCCAAAAACAAAAAGAGGACAAAAATCATATACTAATTAAACATTAGGCCTCAAAATATATAAACTTAATTATTTTCAATTAAACAGGTGATATAGTATTTATTTTCATGAATGAAACAGAGACTAGTTACATTAACGTCGGACGAACTTGTTCACAGACTTGAGTTGGATTAACATGTGATCTAGTAATTTCTTATTTGCATTTTTAACCAATGTGAAAACATAATCAGGTCGACATTAACGAACAATTTGTAACATTAATTAATTAATTAATTAATTGATGTAACAGTTATATTATATGCTAAAGATACTACGTACCAAAACTGTTCCCTGTAGTTGCTGGAATATCAGTCACCAACCTAAACAGGAAAGCTTCTTAGTAAAATTGCGAACAAGTATGAAAATGTCACTGTTATAAAAAAAATTGCAGCTGCAGATTCCAACTCAATATATAGTAATATTAAGGTTACAAATCATAATTTAAAACTCTGAACCAATGCATACTGTAAAAATACTCATAAGAAAATTCACCATAAAAAATAGGAAGGTAGAATATAGAAATTGAGGAGAAAGAGCTCACCAATGGAGGTATTCCTTCAAGTTAGGATTGCTTGGGCTAGGTGCATCAGGATCTACCAAAGCCTTTATATATAAGCAAAGAAGATTTAATATAAATATTGAAAAAAAAGAGATTTTATGACAAAAATGATATGAAATTCATTCATTAAATCTTACAAGTGTGTAGAAAGTTCTGAGGTCATCACCACCAATAGTGACTCTTGGTTGGTTGGCAACTTCGGAAGGTTTGAGCTCAACACCATTGTTTACTTCTCTGTTGCCATAAATTGCTCTCAGAGAGACAGAACTGTTGAAGGGATCCAAGACATCCCCAATTACACGCCCAACAATAAGAGGATCCCTAATACTTCTAGATGATCTGGCCATGATATCTTATGTATGTAAAGTGGACTTGTTGCTTTGTGTTGATCAATTAAGGATGAACCTTGAGGCCTCAGCTATTTATACTTGAGTTTGTACATCGAATCCAACAAGCAATTTTGTACTATGCATGAAAAGTAGAATTTAAAATTAGATTCTGAATGTAAATTAAGAATTATCATTAAATACAAGATAATAAAATAATTTTATAAAATTTAATTTAATTAATATAACTGATTTAGATCTTAATTTTGAATTTTATTTTTAATATGTATAAGTTTTTTAAAAATGATACGTATATGTATTTAGATTATTGGGATATTCATTTGCATATTTTATAAGAATTGACAAGACGTGATTAATTTAAATTGAATTTTATCAAACGAGGTTGACTTAGTCATGTAGAAATAAAGTAACGACAGTCCAATCTATAATAGCCTAAGATTCGCATAAAAAATATCTTACTTAAAGGGCCAAACACATCAAAGAAATAGGAATAAATGGAAGAAACTTTATGACATTCTTTTTTAAATGGTTTGGTACTAAAATAAATATATGTCTTTGTGATGTGCAAAAACATAGTTTGTGAGAAAGATAAACATTACATTATTCATATTTTACTTTTTTTTGGCAATTAGCGTACATGATGGAACATACATATTTTTATTGTGAGATTATCTATTTTTTTTAAATTGTTAGTAAATTAAAATAAAAGATATAAATTTTAATATATTAAAGATAACATAATGGTAAAAACACTTAACTTCTAATTAAGAGATTTAACTTATAAAATTATAAAAAGGAAAAAGTTTTGTCTAACTAGGTAAATTACGACGGTGAACTCCAAAATTATACATAGGATTTACTTTCTTTTCCCATAACAAAAAGAACACAAGAAACTAGTATGTAATCTAATTTTTTTCATTTTTCCTATGTATATAATAAAGGTGGATAAGTTATTAAACTTCCAAACATAAAAAAATTGGAGTCGAATTCGAGGCCGTAAATAGTAGAATCTTGTAAAAAACATCGAATATCACCGGAGTAAAAAATACTCTTGCCAGCTTTCCCATCTAATGACTTAGAATTACGTGAGAAACTGTTGTGATTCCTCTGGTGAACATGATAGATCACGCCCACTGCCAAAGCAAATGTACCTTTTTTATTAGGAAAAAAAAATTGGAAAACTTACTCATATCATATTATCTTTTCCGTTTATCCGTGAGGAGGAAGATAGAAGATCCCATCGAAGTAGAAAGAAAGAAAGAAGCCGATTAATTACATTCAGGTGCTTGTTATGGTATTTTGAGAAATTTTATATTTTGAGGTGTTTGGAACTCAAGATAATGTAATAAAATATAAATTATTAGATAAAATAATTAAAAAAATTTGATAATCTTATTTAATAACTTAAATTTTATCGAGTAACCCTAAATTCCAAACCCATGGCATCTTAAAATTCTCCTTACATAAAAAGTGACGAGATCAACTTTTGTTTCGTCGAATTTGACGTAAGATGCGGCAGGGCCATATGTTGGGAGCAGGACAGAAAAAGTGTACTTTCGGTTATGTTTGGCCTGCGTTGAGATTAGACACTAATTTTAAGCACTAAAAAGTATATTAATTTTAGATGAATTTTATCTATCAATATCAATAAATAAAAGAATTTGAATCGTGGAGATAAAATTTTTATGGTGAGAAAAAAGTTTATTAATATTCTAATTTTGAAGTGATTGCCCATTTATTTATCGTTTTATACACTAATTTTAGCGTCCGTAATCTAGAGAAAACAGAGAAAAGATCACGAGAACATAATGCTTTTTCTATGTCCTCGTCTTCTACCTATGATCCTATTCGATCCATGTTTCCTCACACTTAAATATCATTACTCGTAATTGGTTTCAAAAGATTCGTTAATCAAACGTAAGGGTTTAGATTGCAGACTGCACTGGTGTTGCAGTTTTGTATTACAATAGCCGTATTTTCCTAACTTTAGTGGCGATTATACTAATAATGATAATAAAATTATAATCACCACCGTAATCTCAATTTAGAATCATGATCAACCGCAAGAATACATGGGTATGGATAATATTACTGGCGAGTTGTCATCAGCAAACAACAACTTTACATTTCGTGTGTAACAGTGTTAGATAAGAGCAGGTCAGATGCTTTCAGTCAGCCAAGCGGGAGGAGCTGCATCTTATGTACGTCTGAACAAACATCTGTCGCGTGTTGTTTCTTGGCACCATGTTTTAGGTAATAGAAGAAACGCTGGTAAGTTGTTATAGGTGCTCAGGGGATATGTGGTAGAGCAAGATTTGATATGCCATATTTGCAGTTTATACAAAAACATGATCAAGTTATGGCAGGTCATGCTCAATTTTATATTTATATTAAAGACATAATTAGGATTTCGGCCCCTTTAATTGATAAAAATGGGATCACATTTAGTTCACTTCAGTAATTTTATTTAAATTGGAAATTTTTACTGGTGCCCAAAACTCCACAGGGCTCACGCAGTCATGCAGTCATGTATTATTAATGATCAAATCAAAATGTTCTCTCACTGTAAATGAGTCGTGGAATTTGCATATATTTTAAAGACATAATCAAAATGTGGCATGTTATACAAAATTTTACAGTTTAGACATAATTACAATTTGGGTCCTTATAATTAATTAACATGGGATTACACTTCGTCTACCTTAGTAATTTTAATTATTTGAAAATTGAAATTTTAATGGGCACATAGGACTCCGCAAGACTCTAAATAACAATTCCGAGGAAATTAGCCAGTCATGTAATTTCAATAATTAAATTAGGACATTTTCTTGCTTCGGATGAGCAGTAGAAGTTGTATGTTAAATGTAACAAGATTAGCTTCACTAATTTTCTTTCCAATAATGTTTTGGAATATGATGAAGATCCGTATATCAATTGGGACTTTCTATTTTAAATTTTAAAAAATTACCTAGACTTAATTAATTTGATCTAACTCTTTATATTAAGAGAAAAAATAAAACATTTTGTTTAAGGATGGATAAATATAATCAATTTATATATAACGGGATGGAAATCTTAATTAAACATATATATATATATATATATATATATATCTGGATGTAAGAGAACTAAGGAATATGTATTCATTTTATCCATCTAGGTATTAGTATACTTATTCCAGGAATGGATGCTCTAAACACTGTGATTTGTCCCATATTGTAATTATTCATATTGTTCCATCACACAGGAAGGAAGCTATATCACAAATAATATTTCTAGCATTGTCAATTTAAGAAAATTTGGTGCATAATAATAATGTTATTTTTTTAAAGGAATTTTTCTCTTCTTTTTCATTCGGAAAAAAGAAAAAAAAACTATATAATACACAAGCAAAAAATTAAAAGGAGAGAAACTCGAATTCAAACTATGATAAAATTTTGCTTCAAATATCTTTGTAGTTTATAATCTTTTCTAAGTTCACGTCGTGATAATTTTTCTTTTCAACGAGCACGTTAGAAATAATGTAGGTTCCTTCCCTCTAAAGGTAGGGTATGTCGTTTGACGGTTATAGTGAATATTTATAAATTATATAACCTCTTAAGATCATTAATAGGAGGTTGAACTTATAATGACAGCCAGTTAAAGATAATAAATCTTATCAAATAAATAAATAGTAATTTACTTTGAATTTAAATTTAATTTATTATTAATATAAATTAATTTTACAATATCATTTATTTATATATTATTATATTAATAAAATATTATTACTATTAAAAAATTTAATTACTAGTCTTTTTTAAATAACATTTTTAATTTATGGATAATATAAAATATTTTATAACAACCATAAAAACGAATTTATATTCCTCTACTTTTTCACTTATTTTTTCGATTTCTTTTGAATGAGCATTAATTGGAGAAGAACATATGCAAGAAACTTTCTACCAAATCACTAATTTGTTGGTATGTGAAACTGGAGGCATACTATTCCTTCTTCTTTAACATTTGTCATTTATTGTATGCATGAAAGCGAGCCACCGGAACATCCTCTGCCGTCAAAAAAGAATTTGAAAGGCTCTCATTAAAATCTGCGGTATCCTAGAGTACGGGTCGGCTTTGTACGCTGTGTCTTTCTTCCCTTTGCTTCGTCCAATTGCTACTTAGATATCTGGAATCTGACATTCTTTAAAGCAAACTAATAAAAACATGAAATGACTCGCTTTTTTAACTCAGAATCATATTGTCCTCAGTGTTATGTCACTCTTTGCTTGCTTTTTCTTTTGTGCAGAGAGCAGAATTGCTTTGGGCCACAGAAACATGTTCCAAATGTCGAAAGAAGGATTAGCTTTCGTGTAGGTATGAGTGTAGCCCCACCTTTATTATTAATGAAAATTTTAGGATTAAAATAGGTTGTTTCCTTTTAATAACAGGCTATGCTACTGACTTTCTTGAAGATTTACAGTAGTTTTTAGAAACTAGTTGTTTAATCTCCGGAAATTATTAACAGGGAAAATTGAATCGAAAATAAATACGAGTGATTTAAGATGACAAATTTGGCCAACTAAGTTTTTAACCCAAGGATACCTACTCTTCCATTTTTATTTTTTGCTCCTAGAAAATAATACAGTTAAGAGCACAAAATCTCGACCCTTCAGATTAATGAGCTCCATTATATATATATTGCTCGAACTTATAAAAATAATTGATTTATATTATTTATAATACATTTTTTTGGTAGTACGGTAGAATCCACCTTTTATCATTTTTTTTGTTCTCCATCCATTGGAAATGCAGAACATATGTCGTTGCCCACTGCATTGACTTTCCTCGTACGTGTTTCGCATTTTTTTTTTTTCCTTTTCCCTCTATGTATTCATCCAAGCTAATTCATGCATATAGCTGGGATTCCGTGTTATTCTTTTCTACAGGAGTGTTACGTATGCAAATAATAAAATAAGCTGAAATTTAGATCTTTCTTTTTATTTTAACTTTTTTCGTGGCATAGTTTCTATAACATATTCCATATGGTGTTATAAATAATAGTGCATAAAAACTTTTGATTTTTGTGGAATTTATTATTATAGAAATGATTCCCACAAAAATGTATTGCTATCGATAGTATTACGTAAACAAATACTTCTTAAAGTCTTGCTCTCATATTAATATCGTTGAAACGGAGGAGAAAGTTTTAGATGCAATGATAATCATAATTCAGGATAAAAATCTATAAATTAGTTTGTGTCTACAAAGTGATATCAAAATGGCTCTAAAATTATAAATAGGAGAATTCTAAGGTACCCACGTGGTACCAAACTCATGTTGATGTGGCAGCATGAAGAGCCATTGGATGGGAATATCATAATCTTATCTAATGGTTCTTCATACTGCCATATCAGCATGAATTTGGTACCACATGGGTACTTTAACATCCACCTTATAAACAATGAACTTCTCTCTTCTCTCGATTCATTTTTTTCTATCTAAGCAAATGATAATTCCATGGCAAAATAATGAAGATTCAGAACTCTAAGTACCTGTACAATTGGCGTAGTAATTAACCGGTGAGCTTTGGAAAAGTTAGTGAGACGCATAATTCAAAATAAACTATCTCTGAGACTATGATTTTGTTTATTTTGTCGAATAGTATTTTTATTAAAAAAAATATCATTTACATATATATTAATAAAGGGTTATATATTATTTATATTGATAATAGAAAATAATATTTAACAATTTATAAATATAAAAAAAAGTTTTTTCAAAATATAAAAAATTATTTTTAAAATTTTTTACATTTAATATTAAATAAATAAAATATTTTTTATTTTAATATTTTATAATTATATTTTATAAAAAATGTTTTCTAATAAAATAAATGGGGCTAAGTTGAGAGAAAATTCTTTTGTGAATAACCGGCCCTATATCTAACGTTGTATATTCTTTTAATGTTAGGGATTCTTAATTCAATTTTTCTTCCTATTAACCTGAAAATATAAAATAGTAAGAAAAAGAAAAAAGATGGATGACATGGCTAGGAATAATAATTGGATAAGGTAAAAAGAAAACAAAAGAGATGGATGACATGGCTAGGATAAGGTAAAAAGAAAACAAAAGAGCAATAATTGAGCAAGGGGAATATACATTAATCTTCCTTTATTCAATGTTTTATTATCCGATTTGCAACCTATCTAATTTTAAAAAGATAAAAATATAGAATCTATTTATTTTTTTAAAATAATTTTTTATTTTTATTTTTAAAAATAAAAATTTATGTTTAATAAATTATTTTTAAAATTTATTTTTAAAAATTATTGCAAATTTTTTTTTAAAAATAAAAAATAAAAATAAAAATTAAATTTTTTTAACTTATTTTTTATTTTTTGATATTATTTTTGTAATTAATAAAATTTTTATTTATTTACTTTTCTAAATATCATCCATTCATTATTTTTTAATTCAAAAACTATTTTAAAAAATAATTCTCAAAAACAACTTTCAAATTTTTTTTTTAAAAAACAAAAATATATCCAAACATGTTTATAATTTTTATTTAAAATCTATTACTTTTTTTAATGGACTCCATAATTTTAAATAAAAATTTTATATTAATTTCATTTCAAAATTTACCTACCGTTTCTCCGATTATATGCACTGATGCCTTGAGACTAGGGATAATGGCCACCCCCTCCAATACCTCACGTGATAACGATGTTTCATGGAGGCTTCCGGATAATGATAAAAAATAACTAGGAAAAAAAAAATACTAGAATCATGTGCTGTATATTAATTCATACATTTTCAGTTTCAATAAAGAATATTTTTTATAAAATATAATTATAAAATATTAAAAAAATAAAAATATTCTATTGATTTCATTTAAATATAGTGTTAGGAGGAAAATAACTCTTTCTATTTAAAAAATTATTTTTTCTCACTAACATAATTTTATATATTATTTTTTATATTATAAATATAGGTGATATATCATTCTTCTATCAATAATAATATTTTCTAATGATATTTTCTATAAAAAACACTTCGAATGAAATTTAAATAATATCAAATACAAATATAGGAATCTCTATTATGTATTCAAGAACTATTTTATACTTTTTATCTCAAATTATGATGTTCCTTCATCGTAACATAAATATATACCGCATTTGCAACATATAAACTATACCAGATTCATAAGCATATAATTTAAAAATATTTAATTATTTTTAATGGTTAAAATGCATTATATATTATAAAATAAAAATAAGTTAATATTTTTTTTTAATAAAAATCTCAGCATATGTAAGGCTACAGAACAGGAACTATAATTTGTCATATTGCCATCTTTACAGGTCAAAGATTCTCTCCATTCTCGCTGCACAATCTCCGCGGTTAGGCATCTCTTTAGGTTGCTCAAAATAATATATAAAAAATAAGGTCTAAAATTTGATTTCAAAAATAAATTAAAAGCTACCATTAAATATTAAATAATAAATGATTCTCTCCATTTTCGCTTCACAATCTCTGCGGGTAGGTATCTCTTTAAGTTACTCAAAATAATATATATAAAAAAATGGATTTATCTCCTCTAAGGTGTATCTTTTACTTTAGTTAAAGGCTATTTGGTTTGTAGAATATTTCTTATATTTTCAAAAATATTTTATGAGAATTTGATATTCTCCTATTTGGTTCAAATTGTCAAAAAATTTACCCGAGAATGTAACATTTCTGAGAATGCTTTGGTACCCAATATTCCTCCTAAATATTTCTATAGGGGGAGGTGGGTATATCACATTCTCATCCCATGAGAATGTGAATACTAAAGTAAAAAGATAATTTTACTTCTATTCTTTTATACCCTCATTTATTTTAAAAATTTTTTATTTTTATTTTTTAGTTTTAACTTTATAAATATTTTTTTAATATTCTAGATATTAGAAGTGAGTTATAAAACATTAATCAAATTCTGATTTATATATATTTAATATAAAATATAATTCTTAAATTTTAATATAAAAATATTAATAATATTTAAATAAATAAATTTTTATATTTTTTTTAAATAATTTTATAAAAATATTATATATAATTAATTCAATTAAAATTTTATATTAAAATGATAAATTATTTAAAATATTTATATATATAATTTAATTTGAAATATAACATTGAAACTAATAATAATCTAATATAAATATAAAATATTTTATATATATTTTTGTTGAGATTATATGAATTGAGATTATAAGTAAATTAATTCATATTTTAATTATTTAAAAATTAAATTTTTTTTATTTTCTTTTCAATTTAAATTTAAAAGAGATTATTTCTCTTCTTTCTCTCTTATTTTCTTTTCAAAGAAAATAATTTTTTTTTGTTAATAATGGAGAAATTATTTTTTTATTTTATATAATTAACTATATGAAAATTTAAATTCAAATTCTTAAAAATTTTAATATTTTATATATTAAATTCTTTATTATATTTTAATCAAATATAATAAAGTGTATCATTCAAACATAAAAATCTTATATTCCCAGGAATTACATACCTGGGAATTACATTCCCGAGCATGTATACTTTTCTGGAAATGTAAGATTCTACGAACTAAACGGCCCCTTAGAAGATAAAGTGTATCATTCAAGCTATTAATGAGAAAATTAAGGGAGTAGATAATCACAAATTTAAAATTTATTTTTTTATTTATTATTATTTATAAAATTATGAACCATTAATTTTTTCATTAATAGCTTGAATGATACATTTTACCTTCTAAAGTGCATCTTATACTTTAGAGGAGTCCAATCTATAAAAAATAAGGTCTAAAATTTGATTTCAAAAATAAATTAAAAATTATTATTAAATATAAAATAATAAAATAAATTTATGAAATTTAACTTAATAAATATAAAATTTTAAAATTTAATTTTACTTCTTATTTTCTATATTTGTAATATTTTTGTAATGATGATTAAACTAGTAGCCTGTGAGTCAAACTTTGACAGCATGTCTTATGAAATTTTTATTATTATTATATTAATATTAAAAATTCAATATTAATTTCATATAAATTTTGACAAGTATATTAATATATTTTAAAAGTCACCTGTTAAAATATATTTCAATATATTTTAAGAAATAAAAATTAAATTTAATGTAAAAAATTGAAAAGGCAATACACTTATAAAAAATATATAAAAATAATACTAAATTTCCAAGTGCTAATATATCACGAAAAATCTTGCCGTCTTTACTCTTTCTCAAAATAATATTTAGTTAATTGAAGTGGGCTAACGATGACTAGGATATATATCCATCAGCACATCATTGTCATCAGTGCTCATATTCTTTTTGTAGTTCTGTTTTGGGGTCGAACGTAAATAAGCAAAATGCTGCTACTTTAGTTACCTCTTTTAAGTTCTGGAGATTATCATCCGAATCTTTCTACATTACTATGATCTCATCATTGTTTGAGTTTATAACAAAAAAAACAAAGGATATATAACTTTTTCATATCCATTATGTACGTAAATATAGAATTGTGCCTGCAATTATAATAATATTATTACATATCACATTATAATCATAATTTTTTATAATCTTATATTATATCACAATAACTATATATATTTTATATTTATTCTCAATTTTACAAATTACATTAAAATATCGATTATGATTGCGACCGTAGTTTAGTATCATGATAACAGATAAACTAGATAGATTCCAACTTTCTTTGCTTTTGGTTCGTGTCAATTAAGATTCTGCACTTCCTAACATTTAAACCCAAAAATAATAAGTGAGATATTAGATATCTTTGTGTCATGTTTAGCTTTCAGAAGGCAACTGATATTGATATTAATTGTGTAATTTGGTGCTTCGTATTGTGACATCCTTGTTGGTCCTAACCAATTAACGTCTCCGTCTGCTTTGGCATCTTTCTAACGCCAAGTCAATAGACAGTGATTTGAAAAAAATACTCTAACCTTCCCTAATGTTTATTAAAATTATACGAAATTTTTTCACTAATTTCAAAACCTATGAAATATAAAAGAATTAGCTATTTAGCCAGTGATTTTTTTAAAAATGTATATAGTATATAAAAATTATTTTATGAACATTAAATAATATGTTAGTAACAAAAATATTTAGATATAAAATTTAAGTAAATAGATTTATTAGCTTTTAGCCCATGTAATTATATATATGCTTTTTATTTTCACGTAATTAGCATAAAATAATATTTATGTAACAAAAAAGAAAAATATGTTACAAAAGTATTAAAATTTAATTTGTTATATTTATTTTCCAATCATACATCGAGATTTGTAAATAATAAACTTTTAACAAATACATTACTTTCTTTTAAATTAAAATGTGTAAAACTAATTGATTTTCCTCATAAGTTCTTCACAATTGAAAGTCATAACTAATTTAAAATTGATCTTTAACCTAAAAGCAAATGAGTACAACAAAAAGTATATATGAAAATTCTTATATTGTTTTCCTTGTTTATTTTTTGTGAATCTTATTTGAGAATAATTTGGCTTAAATGGATTAAAAAAAACTACATATAATATTGATCTACTTTTAATAAATTCTTTTTTTCCCAAAAAATTTATAAAAAAATGACCATAATTCTAAATTATTTAAGAAATATTTAATATTAGAAAGATTTGAACTTATCAAAAAAAGGAAAAAATTTTCTATGAAGATCTAATTAGAAAATTAAATTCAAATTCATCAAAATTTCCAATTTTTTTATGTTTCTAAAGTAGAATAATTGACAATTTTAAGTACAATATTCACTCATAAAATTTTTGAATAACTATATAATATATTTTTTTAGTGGGACATTAGATAAAGAAAACATGCCAACATTGAAATATTAATAAATTTCTCCCCTTCTAAAAAGGTCATCTTCAAGATTCAACCTTCAGTTCCTTAGCAAATAAAGTCTACCCAAATCTAATATGCTTTCCACTAAACCAACATTTCATTGGTAACTTTATAATATGTCCAAGTATGACTTATATTTATATTTAAATATGAGAATATTCTGGGTTCAACATATTATATGAAAGAAATTTAAGAATCAAGCAATAGTCATAATTATATCTACACTAATCTTTCATGTTTAATTCTAAGAGTTAAAAAAATTCAAATTATTTTGTAAGATATATTAATTAAAATTAAATTATAGTTTCTATATTAAAAATTTGACAAAATCCTAATTAAGCACAATTTATTAATTTGAATTATAAGATTGGCAAATTGATATTAAAAAGATATTAGTAAAAAGTATATAAAATAAATTTTAATTTTAAAATATTTTTATTAAAAATATAATATATATAAGTATATTTAATTAATACTTTTTATATATCAATGAAATAAAAATGAAATTTGATTCCACTTTAGAATATTTTCATAAGAAAAAATGTGTAATTAATTTATATTTCTATATTAAAAGTTTAACTTATTTTTTAAGATATATTATCTAAAAATATTTAATAATTTATATATTAAAGTCTTATTAAAGTTCTAATTGAACATAATATATTTAATTTTCAATATAATATTTGAAAATTAATATAAAAAATATTGATAAAAGTTAAATGAATGAAGGAAACAAAAATAATGCATGAATTATAAATTAATAAGACTTAAAAAGAAGAAAATAAAATTTAAAAAAATGAACAAAATATGTGCACCGTTTATAAAGTAACAAAAGTGAAAACGGAAAATATGCTAGAGATTGAACTTTGTTATCTAAGTTTCTAAGAAAATACTTACGAAATGAAATTTAGTCTTAGTTTTAAAATATATTTCATTTAAAAAATGAAATATATAATAAATTCATATTTTTATATTGAATTCTTAACCTATTCTTTAAGATATATTAGTTAAAAATAAATTAATTTTTTATATTAAATTCTTGAAAAATAAAAAATACAATTGATGAATATTTAATTTAAAATATATCACTTAAAAATTAATATAAATAAAATATATATAAATTGAAAATAAATAAATAAGAAAATTTATTTTTATTTCTATATATTTTTAAAAATTGAATACTAATAAAATAATTCAATTAATACTTTCAACAATAAAAGTTAAAATTTTAAATTATTTAAATTATTTTTATAATTTTATAATAAAAATAAAATATATAATATTGTGTTTATACTACGTTAGTGATATCGATATTTGAGTTATAAATAATAGGAGTGAAAAAATATAAAATATTTAATGAAATAATGCAATGGAATAAATAAAAGAAGAAGAAATAATGGATAAACTACACAATAATATACAAGTTAAAAAATAAAAATAAAATTAAAAAATTGTATAAAGAGAGGGTAAGTAAATGGAAAAGCTAATTAAATAGAAGCATAGAATTAAAAAAAATTAAATTTTGATTAAGAAGTTAATCTAAAAAGAAATAATAATAAGGATATAACAAGAAAGAAGGAGAAAAAATTTGGAGGGAATTTTTTTTCCCAAAAATTGACATGTGCTCCAAATAATAATACAAAAGGAAAAGAAAAACTATTATGAAATAATACAAAAAGGATTGAGAAAGAGAATCGAGAGAAAATAGAGAATAAGGGAAATGCTCTTCAATTTTCTTCATACGGCAATGGGATGCCTATTTAAAGGTACAAGTCTGTAATTATAAGAAATTCAAATGTTACATCTTAAATGTAAATCATAAAGAAAGTACAAATTCTATTGCATGAATGTGAGAGATGAATATCTAAAGGCTCAGAGTTACAACTCTTGAAGGAATAAGAGGAGATGGACATCCACATAATGTGTATTCATAACAAAATCTTTGTTTTAGTTGTTTAATATTAATATTGATATTAACATTGATATTACACTTAAATTCAAATACTGAATTTTTCTTCAACTTTAATAAAATAATGAAAAAAATAATTATAAATATAAATCAAAGAATACATAATAATTTAAGCATTTTTTTATCAAAGATATATTTTAATTAAGTCCAAATAGCTAAAAAATTATAATACTTACATTAAAATTTGACTTTTTATCAATCATATTTTAACTTTTTTAAATCAATTAAAGTATATTATTTATCACAACATAATTAGAATATCCCATGTTAGTAAATTTGCACTATATAGTCATGTTCTTAACATTTTTTAATGAAAATTTCAAATTTAGGTTAAATGTAGTATTTTTAATGTTTTAAGAAAGGTTTAAGTAAGATTTAAAATTAGAAAGGAGATCCATATGGATAATTTAATTAAAATTTAAAGGAGATGATCTTGTTTTTCTCAATATATATATATTTTATTTTTTATGGAATTCATTTTCTTTGTGAGTGGATTAGGTAAAACACACTTTAACTCCTTAAATATGTTTCAACTATGCTGACTATAGCCGTTGAATGGGCCAAGTTAACCTATTTGTGCGGACCGACTCGCATCTTTTGCAAGATTCCATATGAGAGGTCTTAGTCTAGTTCATGCATACATTAGCCAGCTTGCGACTGCTTTTTTTTTAATTTAAATGTTTTTAATTTTTAAAATTTTAAACAATAAAAAGTTTAAAATTATTATAAAGCAATGCATAGTCATAACACATTTAAAATCTATATATAACCTTCAAAAATATTATACATACAATACATGAGTTATAAGATATTTGCAAAATAAAAATATTATCTATATATAATTCATAATATAAATTTACATAACTAAAAGTTAAAAAAAGGAGTGTAATATTATATGGATTAAAAATTTGAACCTATATAAAAATAAGAAATTAAAAATAAGATGACGATTATAGGCAAAGCCAATGTTTTATAGTTATGTGGTGATATTTTTTAAATTTAAATAAAAATTTAAGATAGTAGTTAATTTAGGAAATTCTTATCTAAAAGGAATTTTAAAGATCAAGTCGGAAGACATAAATATTTACATGTCGATTTTATTATTAATCGACACATAAAGACATTTCAAAAATCTTATTAAGCAATGCAATTGCCACCAAACAAGCCTAAGACATTGATTTTAAATTAATAATAGATACCTATTATTTTGTTTAATGCCTACATATTTCACATTTACATTTACTCTCCATTTGAAATCATCCTGATAATGCCTTAGCCTTCATTACTATTTCATTTAAGACCTTTAAAAACATTATAGAATTTGATTGATGTCATCTAAATATATCAAATGAGATAGGAGGAGAGCTATTTTCCTCCTCTTCAAACATAAGCTAGCATTGATAATAGAAGCACTAGATCCATATTTTCCTCCTCTTCAAACATAAGCTAGCATTGATAATGGAAGCACTAGATCCATAATTTACCAATATTGGAATTTAATGGACATCACAAGTGGTTTTTGGATAATTGTTATAAGAATTAGCATTAAATTAATTGGTAGTAAGTATAAAAGATTGAAATCCTCTTTTTTTTCTTTATATAATATTGTTGTAAATTTACATTTATTAATAAAATGATATATATATATATAATGAATAAAAGTGCAAAATAAATTTTCTTATGTCAATGTCTTTTTTCTCATATTTTTGTATATTCATGTTCAATGTATTGATATTTGTATTATTATGAAAAAAATACAAAAAAACATATGATTTGTTATGAATTAATGATATTTAATAAAATTAAGAAAATATTTTTTTTTAATTTCAAAACTAAACTTCTTTGTCAAAAATTAATATATTAAAATAGAGTAAATCTCTCATCTTATTTATGCAATTTTTAAGTTTTCTCACACTTGATTCATCTCTTAGATAGTTTGTAGAATGGTTGATTTGTTTTTGACCAGTTGATATAATTTTCTAAAACTCAATATAATATTTAATTTATATTAAAATATATAGGAGATAAAACAATGGTTGTATACAAATAATCAATGTTTAAAACTATCCAAAGTTAGCTTTATTAAAAAAATGTTATAAATTAGCATGATGACATTATTGTAAATATGATTAATTTATCATATTAGTGTCCTATAAATGTTGTCTAAAAGGCATCTGAATAATCATGGTGTAAGGTATTAAATGTTTATATGTCAATTTTTCTTAAATGATTAATTTTTATTGTTGTTCCCTTAGCTATAGGTTTTTTCTTTTACTTCATTTGTTATCTAAGTTCTTTACTTACAAGTTTCTTTTTCACTCTCTTTTTTACTTAGCTTTTCCTTCACTCCACATTTTATTTAGGTTTTCATTCCATACGATGATAACATAAGAGAACATTACATGATCAATATTGTTCGATCATTAACTATTAAGATGCAAGTCCCTGCTTCTTTACTGTTATCCTATTTTATCTATAATTTGTATTAAGTTACCATTTATAAATAGATAAAAAAGATTATGTTTCTTTTTTGTATTATTAACTCAATAGAGTGAATATAAGAGTAGCAAGAAAAAATAAGTATTTCTATGATAGTTCTTTAATAATGGCCATAAAATGATTAACAAAAATATTAAGAATTGTTTCAAGGATACTATAACGATAATCATCATCATTTTCTAAGGAAAAAATTCTTAGATTTTGTTTATTGATATATTAGATTATGAGGATTAGTCTCTTAATATTTAGAACTAGATCTATTAATGAACAAACTTTATCATCACTTTGCTAAAGTAATTGTAACAGGTGTTGTAGCATGAGCAGGAACTAATAATGGCCATAAAATGATTAACATAAATATTAAGAATTGTTTTGAAGATATTCTAAAGATAATTATTATCATCTTTTAGGAAAAAAATTCCTAGATTTTGTTTATTAATAGATTAGATTATGAGAATTAGTTTCTTAATATTCATAATTAGATCTATCAATAGACAAACTTTATCATCACTTTGCCAAGGTAATTGTAACAGGTGTTGTAGCACGAGCAGGAACTAATGCTGAAAATAACCTCAGAAAAATGATTCAAATGATATTGATGTTTAGATTTGATATCATCATAACCTAATCTATTAATGAATAAAACCTACTCGATCATCACTTTTCTTCAAAGTCATTGCTAGAAAAATATTAAAATGAAAAAAGTTGTATTTAAAAAAAATTATTTAAATAACATCAATTATTTATTAAAACTATTCAGGTTTTGGATTAGCTTATGCAACGAAAAATTAAAATTTTTTATCTGAATCCTACCAAGGATCTATGTAAAAGGACATAAATTAATATTAGGGTTTTACCTTTTGTGCACTCGTATTCTTTCTGAATAGAATTTTGAGAGACCGAGATGAATCATGAATCAAATGCTGGCCGAAAGGTACAGCGTTTTTATAGGTATCCATACATAATGAACAATGACTTCTCATTCTCCATGAATATGCTAAGATACATTTCTCTTACTAGGATTAGGATTAATGTATTTTTTTGAGTGATTTAGGGTTTAATAGCAGTTAATGTGTGTCTGTTAAAGTGCTACATTCAAGTTTCTTTTTATAGAATTAAGACATATCACATTCCTAGTCCTATTAAGATAATACTTCCAAAATCCTAATCTTACTTAACAACTATCATCTTATCCTTATCATTGAGAGAGTGAGGAGAGATAGGACTTCTCCATTAATTATCTAATATTAAATAATAACATTATCTCATAATATAATTATTTAATATCTAAGAACATAATTATCTGATATTACTTTAATATCAAATAATATCACATAATATACCATATATTACATGAAAATATATTATTATTTTAATAATATTTATATGCACGAAAATAAGGTCCAATTAATTGAATTTTAGTCCAACTAAAGCCTAATTAATTATTATCTCATTCCTACTCATTTTGTATGACTCTGTAAGTTCTTACTACATTAGTAATAGCCTACTTGTGGATTATAGATAGTGAGCAGTATCTAGCAATACATCACTACCACCTAAGTAGTAAAAATATCTATGATTCAATATTCACTTAATGTATAAACAACACTTTATAATATAATCCCTTTTGTAACGATATCCAAATCGAATTAGAAGCATGGAATGCGTCATCCTCAATTATGTTTAATTTATGTTTCTTGATACCGAGTAGAATAACTTAAATAAATGATCAATATCTCATATTGATCCATTTGAATATAGCCATGCATTTCTTAATCTCACTCAATCAAGGAGCCCAAGGATATCACTCCTACTATATAATAGGAACTAAAATTCTCATCTACATCACTCATATCCCTCTGTATTATTCATGACATACTCAATTAACGTCCTACAACACATCCTGATTAAAGGTAATATAGAACAACATCAAAGTATGTGATTTCTCATATAGGAAACCGTAGTGACTTCAGGTTAAAGGACTACGTGCATTGTGGTCACATGAGAATAACTAATGATGTATGACAATCCATATAATTTTTCTCATTGCGGACCAATCCAGTACATCTGTTCACTAATAATGTACTAATGTATTGACTTGATATTACATATCTATGATTTATAATAATCAACCACTATACATGTTAGTTTCGATATATTATTACTATCCTTTTCATAATAATACTTGACTAGGGGTATTTTAGGAATAATAAAAATATTCCAAGGATAATTATTATATTAAATTATAAATTACGCAGATAAAAAATAAAAATAAAATATAATAATTGCATTGCCTGAAATAAAATATAATACATTATACGTTATTAATCATCTTTATGATTGACTCTTAGGATACATACCAATTAAAACTAGTTTGACAAAATTAAATACAAATAATATATTAATTTTTTTTTATCATAATTAATGTCTAAATGTACTTTAATGGCTAACTAACATATTGTAAATATTTACCAATGCACTAATAATAGCTTTTACGAGGTACAATATATTAGAAGATGAAAACATGGCTCATATATACTAAGTTTTATGAAGTAAAGTGTATCAAGAAATCACTAAAAATTACAATGTTTTAATGTATATGAATTGTTAAACTTTATGAAGTAAAATATACATAATAAGTTTATTTTAATTAATGATTGACATCTAAATCTTTACATAATGTTTATAAATCTTATTCCCACTCTTCATTTGAAATATACATGCAATGCTTTATTAATGATTTGCAAAGTAGTATGGCCATTCTTGCATTGGAAAGCTTGATTATTTGAGTTTATTGTAAGATTGGTTATACTTTTCTTCTTATTATAATTTATTGTTAGTTGGAAATTATCATACTCTCCAAAGTTATCTTTATTATTCACGTTCTATCTCAAAAAGCATAATTAAGGAGAAAACACAAAGATGGGTTATATTACAATGATAAATTGTCATAACAAAAAGCAATGTGTCCTTCTTGCAGGTTTAAGTTCAATGTATGATTGGTAATATTGTTTTTTTTCATTATAATTTATTATGAGTTTACAATCATCTATATCCTTTAACTCAAAATCCTTTAAGCAATATAAAAGAATCACAAGAAGATGTATCCCACTTTTCTCCCTTTTATGCAATAACAAAAAAAAATTATTATAATTTCACACCTTTTTATATAATCATATTTTAAGTAAAAATTTATAGTTTATAGTTTTTCATTTGGTAGTTTCTTATTGACCTTAACTAAAATCTTTTGTTTATTATAAATTATAGTTCTTATTTGTTAGATTATTTGATCTATTTTTGTTTGTATTTGTTTAATTGTATAAGACTGTCATGACTAACTAGGTTATGATTAGCATGAATCCTGTTTCCCAATTTTCATCAACCTATCTAAATTTATTATTATATCATTAGGTAGTTGCTAATAAATTGATAAATTTAATTGACTAATTTTATAAAAATTTCAAATAGTATTTACAAAAGTGTTTATACAAAAGCAAGTATGATAATTTACACAAGGCCCATATACATTTTTTAATTATAATATATAATTGATTATGATTACACACTATAGAGTACTAAAGAGATTTTAGTCTTAAACTACTAGTGGTGGCTACAAATTTTCAACAATCATATTTGAAAAATTATTTAAAACTAAAACAATGAGTCATAGACTTAGTAAATATATAACCTACTTAATTAACAAATAATCAATCATACCAATCTTAGTCTAATGTTTCCATATTTAACTAAAATTCATGTTCATAGAAAATAATAAGAATTTTATATAACATTATTATTGAATAGTATAAAATAATTAAACCACTTTTTTGTCTCTAGGGTCATTCTTCTCATTACAAACCCACCCTTAATCCTCTAAATTTAACTTTATCCTTTTACAAATATTTAATTTGAATTCAATTTTGTTTTGCATTCTAGCTATACTATTCTTCCCAATCACAATTCCATACATCATTATATACATTATCATAATTGTACATTCTTAATTAGTTTTCAATATTTCAATCATAACTAGATGCAACCATAGCTAAGTATACCATTAAAATTATATGCACATTTATTCTTAGCATAACATTTTATTACAAACATTTAACAAAGGGGTTAGGTGAAGGTATCTACCTATAATAGTTGAATATAAGGCTTTAAAAAGCCTATATTTAACTACTGCAGTTGAATATTTTGACATAAAGAGCACAATTTTGGTGAAATTTGAATATACTATCTGAACATGGCCTTTGCCTAAGGCCACATTCGAATATTTGTATCCAGAGGTAAATCCTTAGTATGGCATTCAAATATAGTACTTGAATATAACCATTTGAAAATGAGTTCTAAGCCTAAATTCAAATATTATATTCAAATACAATTTTAGAATTTCTAGATTTTCCTACAATTTCATCAAATCAACTACAAACCTAACTTAATATCTTAGTACATAATTCTCAACTTTAGCAAATTCATGCATTCAACAGTTATTATCATAACCAAACTTAGGGTAACATCTAAATTCAAGCTATTAACTTTTTATAGACTTAGATTATCAAATTCTCTCATTAAATAACACATAGACTTAATAATCAATAAATGTTACAAATTATCAAGCTTAAATATATTATCTATTTACCTAAAGTGGGGAGGAGATGAAGAAAAGCTAAAAGACTAGTTGATTATCCTTAGTAATAGTCAATTGAGATCAATATAAGAAAAACCCCTAATTTCACTCTCATATAGTAAAACTTAGAAAGAAGTGACACATAAGCTTGACTTTTAGTAGGTGTACCTTGAATTAACTTAAGATAGGTGATGGTTCTCTTGGATGGATTGTCTTATTGTTAAGGAATAAAGTTAAGTAGAAGTGAAGGAGGAAGAAATGGGAAAATAGCTAAGTAAGATTTAGGGATTTTAAAGTAATAAGGGGTTTTGTATTGCAATAAGGACCTTTTAGCAATTTGGGGCTGGTTTCAACGGTAAAATAGAAAAAAAAGCTCCTAAATCACTTATATATCTACCTATTCAATTCTAATTTCACACAATCCTATAACTAATTTAATTTTTTACTTATTTTCATTATAGAACCATATTTTCCTCAGTTTAAACATTACCTTAAATGCATCTATGATATGTGTGTTGTAACACATTCAAAATTAGATATTACTAATTGATAAAAAAATTTCAATATAAGGTAACACCAGATTGAACCCCTAGTGATCCACTTAATATATCCTTTCATAATAATTTACTAACTATGGTTATAAATAGCATATATAACACATTAAAAGGTATAAAAAAAAGAAAATAATATAGATAAAATTTTACATATTAATCTACAACATTTCTAATTACTAATATTTATATGTAATTATTAATAAAATTATTAAAATAAATACTAATTTATTAGGGGTGTAATAGTTCTTCTCCTTTAAAGAATTCATCTCCAAATTATTAAAGAATTCATCCCCAAGTTTAAACCATCCTATATGTAATCTATATTTTTTGCTATATAATGCCTTATATGAAGCCATCTTGATAAAAGATTGACAACTATTATTATATAGGAATTTGATCAATGGTAAATGTTTCTTTCAACCACCTTTAAACCTAAAAGTGTAAGCATGTAACACATCTTCTAGAAATTGGATTATGTGTTCAAATTAGCCATTTGTTTGAGGATGGAAAGTGTTACTAAAACACAATTATGTCACCAAGGCTTACTGAAAGGACTGCTTGAAATAAATTATGAATTAAGTGCCTTAATCTAAAATGATAATAAATTGTACTGCCATGCAACAAAATGATTTTGACTAGGTAAAGATGTACATAATGAGTTACAAAAACTATAGTTCTAAATGGTAAGAACTACACAATCTTATTTAATATATCTATAATCACCTAATATGAAATTAAACCTTTCTTGGGTTCAAGGAAGGTTAATTAACAAATCTATGGTCACATTTTCCCACTTCCATTTCAAAATTGGAATGGCTTAATGCAAACCAATAATGTTTTGATGTTCAATTTTAACTTGTTAGCACATAAGCCATTTCAATATAAAATTAAGCATATTCTTTTTCATACATTTCCAACAAAAGTCATGCTATAAGTCATGGTACATCTTTGTTATATTAGGATGTATAGTATAAGATGAACTTGTAGGCTTGATGAAACAAGTTAGTCTTCTCATGTGTAAAAATCGAAAGTCAATTTTGGAATCTAATCATTCTTTGTTCATCGACACCCAAGTTTGTATTATGATCTAATAGAATTTCTTTCTTCAGGTTTGGAAATTAAGGATCTTGTTTTTGGAATTCTTTAATTCTTTTTATTAGCTTATATTGAATTATAACTTAAGCAACTATCACTATCTGATCTTCAACTTGTATGCTAGCTAACGTTTCTGATATTTTTTACTTAATGCATCAACTACCATACTAGCTTTGCTTAGAAGATAATTAATTATGCAGTTATAGTCTTTCATTAGTTTTATCCATCTCCACTGCCTCAAATTTAGATCTGTCTAATCAAAAATATATTTTAAGCTTTTGTGGTTAGTATAAATTTCATAAGCTTTATCTTTTAATGTGAAACTATAATAGCTATCTTTTCTAAGTAGGATGTTTCAATTTAGACTTTTTTAATTAGTCAGGATGCATATCGATACTTTCTTATTTTGCATTACTACACAATTCAAGCTAATTTGAGATGGATCATAAAGATTGAAAATCTACCTCAACCTGAAGGAAGAGTTAAAATTAGAGCTAAAGTTAAACAATTCTTTAATTCTTGGAAATTACTTTCACATTTATCAAACCATTCAAAATGGATTTCTTTCTAAGTAATCTTAGTCAAAGGGGAAGCTACTTTGAAGAAATCTTTCACAAGTTAGCAATAGTAGCCAGCCATCTTAAGGAAACTCTAGATTTTTTACACAATTATTAGTTTTGGCTAAGTTTGGATGGCTTTAATCCTTTAAGGATCAACCTAAATTCCATTTTAGGATATCATATGCCCTAAGAACTTTACATTGTATAACTAGGATTCATATTTCAAAAGTTTAGCATAACACTAGTTTTCTCATAAGATTTACAAGATAATTAGAAAATGTTGAGTATAATTTTCATCATTTTTTAGAATATATGAGAATGTCATCAATGAAAATAAACATGAATATGTCAAGGAATAGTTTAAAGTTTTTGTTCATGAGATTTATGAATACTATAAGAGCATTAGGTGAGTCTAAAAGATATGACAAGAAATTCACAGTGGCTATAATAAATTCTAAAAACTATTTTAGGAATGTCTTCCTTCCAAAACTTCAACTAAAGATAACTAGATTGTAAATTAGTTTGTAAAAGCATTTGACTTCTTATAACTGATTGAATAGTTCATCAATTCGGGGCAATAAATATTTGTTCTTGATTGTTACCTTATTCAATTGCTGATAATCGATATACATGGGCAAATTTCCATTTTTCTTCTTAATGAATAATATGAGCACTCCTATAGCAACGAATTAGGATGGATAAAACCTTTTTCAATTAATTCTTGTAATTGCATCTTAAGTATTTTTAATTCAATTAGGACTATTCAATATGGTGGAATGATAATTAGGTTAATGTTAAGAGCAATTTCAATATTGAATTCAATTTCATAATCTAGAGGAAAACCTAATAGTTCTTCTAGAAATACATCTAAAATCTTTTATACAATAAAAACATCACTATTATTGGGAAGGGGTTAATTTAGATCTTCAAATTATTGCCAAATACATGATGTATGCATTTCTGATAAGTTTTTAAACTTTGATGCTAGAAATGATTCCAACTATCCTAGAGTTCTTTTCTCTCTGAAATACAATAAGAGTTCCCTTTTCAATGAAAGTAATTATCTTATTAAATTGAATGGCAGCCAAGGTTTTATCTCTAAGTGTGGCTACTAACAAAGGATTTGGCAATTTACTAAATGATTTAGATATCAAAGAAGCAAATTTAATCAAAATGAAAGAATGTGTGGCTTTCAAATTAATAAAAACATAATCTGCCAAGTTAATAATTAAAAGTTTACTTGTAATAACAATGTTAGAGGCTTGAGCCTCCTATCTAGTTAGATTAAATACACAAGTTTTGTTTCTTGGTATATTCTTCTTTTTAGCGCTTTTATTACCACTAAGTCTTGGAGTTATCTAAGGCTTGGTGGGCACTGGTTGGGTCACAGGTGCATTGTGTTGAAGCATAAGATAATTCACACTGTAGTTAGAAAGGTTCCTTAGATAATCTCTCTTTTTATGGCCTAATTGACTACATTGATAACATATAATGTTTATTTGGTTGTGAGGTTCATGATGCTTGTTTTCATATTGAACACATATGGGAAGTTCCTTTTATAAACTATCTCTACTCTAAAACTAGCCTTTTCCAAAACTAATTAGGGCATTAGAATGAAATTAGGGATTTCTATGACTTCTTCCTCTTAGGGGTATACCAAAAGCGCTTTTGGATATAAGCTCAAGAATGAGTGATTTCCTTTGCTATAGGGACCATCAAGAGAAGACATCCTTCTTGAACTAGTCAAATGATTAGGTCTTTTTAATCTAATGTACTTTTTTTGTATTGAGTTTTTTTTTCTCTATATTTTATTTTATATTCTGCTTGAAGTACATGATCGATAATATCTTGGAATATGGTGGTTTGGGTGAATAAGTAACATTGAAGAAATGATTATGGAGATATATGTAAATTTCTAAACTTTGACTTTTTTATTTAGAATAAAGTATCCTATATAACGAGATAATCAGATAAATTATGTAACATATTCGATGATGGACATGGATCCATGCTTCAAGTATTTAAATTCTTTAATTTTAGCTTCTTGGATACTAGGTGGCAAAAACTAATCTATGAAGAGTTCTTAGAATGCTATCTAGGAAGTGGCAAGGTAGCTTTTTTATTTTTTATAGTACTAATGAACCATGAATGAGTAATGTCCTTAGCCTATAGCCTATAGATTTTATAAGCATTTGATTGAAAGAGGAGAGTATTCTCCTACATCTTTTAATTTGAAAGAGAAATTGATATGAGTGGATTTGTACTTTTTAAGTGAGGTAATTTCAGTTTATTGAATTCATAAAGAATTTGTAATTTGTTTGCTAGGTTTTCTCAATATGGAGTTTATTTTCTCTTTCTCTTTTTCTTTTTGTTAACTGAAGGCTTGATCTTCCTAGTCCTTATATTGTTCTTGCCTTTTTTCTTGGTGGAGAACTTGTATTGCATTAGTTAAAATTTGTTGTTCCAAAATGGTAGCTAATGGAAGGCGATTTTGATTATCATTTTCCTGTGCTAACCATTATAAGCTTTTGATCCTCTAAATGATTCTCCATCACTTGGATCACTAGCTCAATGACTATTAAATCCTTCTATTTGCCTAATTCAAAGATGTTTTTTTATGTTTAGTACATTCATATTCCATAAATAACTATTCTATAAAAAGCTTTACCATTAAAACAATTTAAGGTTCACCAAAATATGTTAGTGACATGTGTTCCCAACTTTGCTAATGATATAAATTTAATTAATACTTAAACAAATAGCTATAATTATATCCTATTTATTCTACCCTAGAACCTTTTTTTCCTATTAAATCCTAAATTATGCTTTAATATTAACTTTATGATTGCCTATTTGGTTTTAATTGGCATGGAACCCATTTCTTGATTTCCATTAGCTTGTCTAACCTTATATGGTATTATTACATAGTTGCTAATAAACTAACTAATTTAATTAGCTAATTTTATAAACATTTCAAACAATGTTTACAAAAGTATTTATTACAAAAGTAAGTTTGATACTTTACATAAGGCCTATATAAATTTTTTAATAGACTTATCAAAACGGGCTAACTCAATCTAACTAAGCAAATCCAACGAGAAAAAATTGTATGTTGGGCCAATCTCAGGTTAGGCTACTTTTTCATCAAGTCGAGTTTAGATCAGGTTGCTATAAGTACCAGTCCCAGTCCCAGTTCGATATTTTCTAGGCGGGTTTTTATAATCCGTTATATTTTATTATTACTATCATATTAATTTTTTATTATTAATTTTTTGTTATTAATTAAAATTATTATTATTTATTAAATATAATTATATATTATTATTATGACTTAAAATTTTATTATATATATCAATGAGTCATATATATTATATATGAAAATAAATACATATTATTAAATATATATTTAATAAAATAAATAAATATTATTAAGATTTAATAAATGTGTGAATTTACGTTTAATAATATATACATTTAATAAAATAATTTAAATTTTATATTGAACAAGAATTTTATATTATATATTAATTTTATTTAATTAAATAAATATATATTATATATTATATATTATATATTTATATATAATAAAATAAATTTATATTATATATTTATATACTTATTTTATTTATCTATTTATTATATATATTTATTTTATTTAATAAAATAAATATATATTATTAAATATATATTGATCAATGCTAAAGTATTATATAAAAATAAATATATTTAATAATTTATATATAATCAAATATATATAAATAACTAATTATTTATATAATATATTAATAAAAATGATTATAATAATTTTTATATAATAATAAAAATAGATAATAATGTATTATATATGTATATAATATATTTAAAATTAATACCAAAATTATTTATTTAAAATTTTTAAATAATTCAAAAATTTAATATTAAAGTATTAATTTAAATTTTAATATAATTATTTATTTTGATAAATTTATATAATATATATTGACAATATTAAATATATAAATTTATTAATTTTAATATTAAAAATTATTTAATATTGTTCATATATTTAATTTTAATATTATATATGTTAAAGTTTAATTTTAATAAACTAAAACTATTATTTTAATATCTATATAAAAATTAAACATATAATAATAAATTAATTTTTTATTACTTACTACTATTACCATGCTAACAGGCTAACCAAATAACTCGACAAGATAATACTTTCCAATCCCAATCCCTTACTAAGTTGAGTTAACTAGTCCCAATCCTTTATCAGGTTAGGCTACTGTTATCATTTTCCATACCAATCTCAGGCTAGACAAAATTATGCCAGTTCCAAGCCAACCTGTTAAACCCAATACATTTTCACACCTTTATTTTCTAAGTACTATCTATAACTGATTATAGTTGCATGCTATAAAGTATTAAGGAAATTTTACTTATGAGTTGTTAGTGGTGGCTAGAAAGTTTCAACAAGCATATCTAAAACATATTTAAAACTAAAATAATAAGTTATAGACTTAGTAAGTAAATAACTTACTTATTTAACAAATAATTGATCATACCAATGTTAATCCTTTATTTCTATATTGAACCAAAATTCATCTTTATAATAAATAATAGGAATTTCATACAATATTATTAATAAATAAATTAAAATAAATAATTAAATACCTTTGTGTTTCTTAGGTTATCCTTATCTTTTCACAAGCTCATCCTTATTTCTCTAGGGCCAACATTGTTTTTTTGCAAATGTTTAATTCAGATCTAATTTTATTTTGCATTCTTGCTATATTACTCTCCCCGATCATAATTCCATACATCATCATATACATTTTCATAACTACATATTTTCAATTAATTTTCAATATTTCAATCACAACTAGATGCATCCATAGCTAAGTATACCATTAAAATTATTTACACACTTATTCTTAGCATAACATTCTACTACAAGCATTTAACATAAGGTTAAGTTGAAGGTGTTTGATTATAATAATTAAATATCAGGCTTTAAAGAGCCCATATTTAACTATTGTAATAAAATGTTATGACTTAGAAAGCATATTCTTCATAATATTTGGATATGACTATTTGAGCATGGCCCTTAGTTAGGGCCATATTCGAACGTTCTAATCTAGAGACATAACTAAATAATATTAGTAATCAACTCCTTAAATTAAGGTATAATTAAGCAAGTGTAGGCTACTTTTTCTTTTCTAAAGGGAGTCTTTCTCAATTTTCCTATCTTTCTTCTTTTACAATTGCTTTATTTGTCATACTTTTTCAACTAGTTAAGCAATATTAATAATGTTTTAATTAACTAACTTTTTATGGATGGCATAATCATATCATACCACTGTTATTTTGGCCATTTCTCTTTTGGCAATTTAAATGAAATAATAGCTCCAAGCTTGTTGAAATTAGAATAAATAGTTCTTAACTGACTCTATCAAGCTTTTACATAGGTTCACCAAGTCAGCTAAATATCTAATTGGCCTTCTTTATATTAAAAGAATAATTTTTTTGTTAATTACATGGTCTATTTTATGTTTCTTTTCAACATTTATTTAATAAAAAACAAGTATAAAAAGGGTTAGGTTTAAGCTTAGCCATATAGACCTCACTTTTGCTATCTTCCTAAGTCGTGTAAGTTTTATATGGGTTACTTTAGCCTATTCAACTTCAAGCTCATCCTTAGTATCTTTCCTTTCTAAATTTTACTTATCACCTTATTGCAATCTAAAATATTATGCTACTTTTTCTATGGTTTGATTTATTTGAGCCTAGCCAGCAATCACATCCTTAATAATCGACCTTAATATGGTAGCCATTTGTTGTGATAGCATATGTACTATATTCTGATTACTCTCATCCATTTGTTGTTAGAGCACAACTAAATTTTAAAGGGTAAGCTCGTGATTGTTATTATCTTCAACAACTTGTATAGGTTATGTATTTACTTTTTCGAGCTAAATGTTTTAATTATTATAGGAATAACCTTATTGTTTTCATTAATAAAAGGCATGCCATAAGGCAACCGATTAGGCCCCCTAGCACTATTCCTTTGATCATTATTTGTTTTATTATTATTTATTAGGGTATTTTTATTGTTTTGATTCTATGTGGTCTATCTATTATTTTGGTAATCATTCCTTTGATTTGATTTTGTTCATTTTACCCATTACTTAACACATTATTATTCTGATTATTTACATTTTAGGTCACATTAACAATTTCCATAGTTTTTTACTATTACCTTTTATGGTTGAGGCTTGTTAACATTTTCAATAGTCTCTTTTTGAAATAAAAAGTTATCACAAGCAATTCCAGAAGTAGAGATCACATTTATATTCATGATATAAGGTAGTAAAATTATATTGCTTCTTAATTGTATGAACAGAAAGATGTCAAAACCTTATACCTTAATCATGTCATGCCAAATTTACCAATTTGTTTATGATCATAAGTACAATACATCAATTGAATTTTTTTTTCTAATATAGCAATCACTTTTTTGATATACTAGTGGAGTTCTGAATATATCTTTAGGAAGTGGATGAAGAAGTTCTAAATATATCTCTAGGAAGTGGATGAAGAAGTTCTACAAAATAAATAAAAGAGAATAAGGCACTAAATGTAAAATTAATTTAAAATCTCCATAAAATGATTTATAATAAGGAAACCAAATGTAATTTATTTATTGTTGCTTGCAGAAGCCAACCTAAAGATTCATTAGCACTGTAAACTGCAGAATTCAGATGTTAGAAACTTGGATTCTTGCTTTCAAAAATAATATAAAAGTATTATAGAAGAGTTACTCAGTAAAAGTGAAAGATGGCCATAGAGTGCTAGGTTTTTTTAATGCTAAGTGCATTGATATGCCTAAGTAGAAATTTTGACAAAGTGAATGAATACCCTTTTTATTTTTGCACTTTTCATATTTATATTGCAAGGGGTTGAGAGGTTAGTTAATAGTGATTACCATTCAAGGGGTGGTTATATATTTTTTGTGGTGGTTATTAGTCATTCACATAGATAGCAAAATAGAATATATCTCTAGGAAGTAGATGAAGAAGTTCTACAAAATAAATAAAAGAGAATAAGGTACTAAATGCAAAATTAACTGAAAATCTACATAAAATGATTTATAATAAGGAAATCAAATGTAATTTGTTTACTGTTGCTTGTAGAAGCCAATCTAAAGGTTCATTAGCACTGTAAACTACAAAATTCAGTTGTTAGAAACTTGGATTCTTGCTTTCAAAAACAACATGAAAGTATTATAGAAGAGTTACTCACTAAAAGTGAAAGATGGCAATAGAGTGCTAGGTTTTTTTAATGCTAAGTGCATTAATATGCCTAAGTAGCAATTTTGGAAAAGTGAATGAATGTCCTTTTTATTTTTGCACTTTTCATATTTATATTGCAGGGGGTTGAGAGGTTAGTTAATAGTGATTGCCATCTAAGGGGTGGTTGCATGTTTTTTATGGTGGTTATTAGTCATTCACATAGATAGCAATTATTTCCTTTATTCGTGATCACATATTGCCCTATTATAATTGCTTCATGAGCAATGGATGACACTAGCACTAATGGCTCAATCAAGTTCAAAACCTTCCTTTAAGAACACTTGTTTGACCACTTTATTGAATGAATTCCATCATAGGTAATTCTTTTGAAAACATGGCTTTCCATTTGTGAAGAAACAAGTTGATTTAGCTTGAGGAGAAACCTATCAAATCAATCCAATCCAACTTTGGCTAAGCTTGCTTCCCTAGTAAAAAATCTTTAGACAAGGGTTATCATAATAATAATAATAATAATAATAATAATAATAATAATAATAATAATAATAATTAGGATAAATTACTATCACCTCCCTTGAGATTTAGGTTAAATACACTATATTCCCTTTATTTTTCAAAAAAGTCACAAACCTCCCTTATCACTAACGGATTTGGATGCCATTAATGTTAAATTTATTTTTTTAAATTTACCCTTTTTAAGAATTGATCCAAACCACTCACAGCAACCAAACCTTCTAATTTTTCTTCTTCAAATTTAAAATCTCTGTTTCAATGTTACCCTTTTTTATTGATTCATCTCTTTTGATTATTTTAAATTAATTTATCTCAAATATTTTCCCCACTTGCTTCACCTAATATCCTAAATCATTTTTAGATTTCTTAGAGATGTTTTGTCAACTTATTACCCAGCCCATAAGACAAGTATAAGAGAGGGGTGGTGGTGAGGATTAAGGAAAGGAATTGAAATGGTAACTGTTTCAATGGGTGATAAAGCTTGTTTTGTGGCTAGTGGAAGTTAAGAATTTGGGAAATGCTAGAGAGAAAAGATGATGATAGGTGAATGGTAATGATTGAAGACGAGAGGAATAACATCTAAGTATGAGGGATGATGGTCGTAAGAGAAAGTGATAATAATTGAAAAAGGTTAGTGGACAAGGGAGATCGTAGAGCATGATTTGGAGTGTTCTTTGAAGGTAGGAAGGAGAAAAAGAAAAAGAGACACTTATATTTTGTGTAAATACATAGTGTGGAAAAAATTGTATAAAAGTGACCACTTATATTTTGTGTAAATAAGTTTAAATATATATTCATTTTACACAAATTAAATGTAGTAAAGATTTGAAATTTTTCTTAAATAAAATTGATTTGTTAATAAAGGATATATCAAGTGAGAGTATTGCTTTTATATAAAATAATATGAATAAATCATAATCATCAAATATTATATTGATGATTAAAATTAAAATATAATTAAAAGTCACATAATTAATTAAAAAAATTATGCGACTTTATATTTTAATCTTATCTCATCAATATAAGATTTGACAGTTACAATTTATTTCTCTTACTCTTATAAAATAATACTTTTATTTGATCTATCTCCATATTGATATACATTAAGTAATTAAATTTATTTTTAATATAATATTATTACTTTTAAGATTCAACTTAATAAAATGTAATAAGTTTTAATAATACAATCTAGATCTAATTATAAAGGAAATAAATTAATAATAAAATTATTTAGATTCAATTAAATCATCTCTTAAAGTAAAATTTAATGATGAAATATAAACATCTGAAGAGTTTTCATTAAAAATTGTGTGCATCTTCCAGTCCAGGCTAGTAAGGGAATTTATGGATTTTTTTTCTTTATAAGTTATCTCTTTTTATTTCTCAATTTATCAGTCAAGACACACTAAAATAATATGATTAATGTAATTTTCATGTAAAAAATTTATACATTGAGATCATCAAAGTATTTATAAAATGGATAATTTAATTAAATTGAAAAATGTAACATGTAATAAACTTTTCTCTAAATAAAATTACAAATGTACAATATTGATTTGAATAAAATATCAAAATATATTATTTATAATATTGTTATTTTGAAAATATTATAATTATTTAAATGTACAAAGCACTATTGTTTTATGATTAATTCTATTAATTTCCCTTTTCAAATTATTGTTTTTCTTTGAATTTTCAACTGTAAAATCATGTGCAAATGTAAGAGTTATATACACTATGTCAGATAATATGTTTATATATTTGTTTTTTTTAATTTTTTTAAGTAGGCCCTAATCTTGCTTCAGGATTTAGGTTTTATACAGAAATTATGTTCATGGCAATGTACAGTTGTAGAAAAAAATTGGCGTTGAATAATAAAATGATAAAATGATGATGTATTAAAATAGCAATTGCTGAATTGTTTTCACTCTATTGCTAAAGGGCAATTTTGTCCACAGGTTTCAAAAAAGAAGCTTTTGACTACATTGGGCCCACTTTGACAGTTGATTGTTTGTAATTTTAACGGACCGTGAGTGTAACTTTATACAAAACTGAAGAGGTATTTGGACAATTCTAAAAAAAGAAGGGAGCGAAATGTATTTAGCTTAAATTTCAGAGGAGGTACGAGTAATTTATCGTAAAATAAAGCATTTTATGTTGTGGGTATATTATTACTGAGATTTCTTTCTTTGAGATGGGGATTTTTTTTTTAATTTCAATATCCTTATAAATATGTAATTCATCATAACTAAATTATTATTGCAATTATAATTGCATTATGATTAACAATATTTCAAATAAATTTGATTGCAAAAATAAATAAAATTACCCCTCAATTCCTTCTTAAGTGTTGTTTTAAAAAAATATTCCTATTTATATATTATTTTAGGAAACTAAGATTGCAATTATATCTTCTTTTAAATATTATTCTTGTTATGTAAATAATATTCATCAATTTTACTTATCAATTCATTTTTAGTAAATGATATATTAATAAATTATAATTCATCTCTTCTAAAATTATGATTATTTATTATCTTTTTTAATTTTTGTGTATTAACCTTAATCCACACTTAAAAAAATGGATGTGATATATAGAATTGTGATTACAAAGTGGTTTGTACCGGTAATGTTAGAGCTGCAATTTCTTAAGTCATTTCCTTTGTCAATAACTATTTTTTTGTTCTAAACTAATTTTGTTTCTCTCTATTGAAAGCCTAAGTTAATGTCTTTTTCTTCTTTACCACAGACCAATGGCGCAGGAAGAGAATTCGGCATCACTATTACAAACTCTTATAATATTTCTAATTATTTTAATAGTTGGAGGTCACGTTCGATATCAATATCAAATCCAAAATCAATCTTTAATTGAAGAGTAGAGAAACTTGATGGTACCCATTTTTATTACTCTGTCCTTGTATATAATGCTCTGGGTTGTATGGCAGAATACAAACTTCAAAGTCGAACTAATGACTTCGAACTCAAAATTGTTAAAAAATTCACTCCATTACTCGGAGTTCTCGTTGTTGTACTGCTTAATTCTAGACCTATTCATTGGCCCTATTACGAATGAGATCATTTTATAATTATTACATAATGAGCGTGAATAACAAAAATAATGCTATAAAATGATTTTTGCCCATGAAATAGAAAAAGGATCGATTCTTTATTGGAATTGTTCTTTTTTTCAAACCAAATGAATAGAAATAAAATCAGAGTAATTCCCCTAATGCTTTTCTAAATATTTCTCAATGTTCTAGCTATTCATGAAATGTAAGAAGTAAATGAATAATCATCTGCTTTCAAAAGAAATCAAAGAATTCCTTAGAAATCCTTTGATCTTTTTTCTACCGTTGATTTAGTGATGCAATGATGCACCACTAGTTCAGTGGTGCATCTTAGACGCTCGCATTTATTGTTGTTATTTTGTTCATATTACTAGGTGCTTCATTGTTAACTATTTTATCTCGAAATCATTAACATGATTTTTTTATTAATTATTATTATAGTTAACAGCTTAATGTTATCATTCATTATCATTAGTTATTTTTAATTATTAAATTATAATAAATATCATTTTGGTAATTATTTCATTTAAAAATTTTAGTTTTGTTATTTTGTTAGCATTATTATATATTTCATTTTTTTATATGTATTATAATCTTTATTGTTATAATCATTTTTTAAGTGCTTGTTCATATTTTAACCCTAAACAGTGAGTAATATGGTGGGGTGTACATAAAGACGTAAAGTGGATTAGTTTTGCAATAGGAAGTGATACAGGATGCCAATCTAATGTTCCTCCCTCAATGGACATTTATATACCTCGCGATTGGTCTCAAATCCTTGATGAATAAAATTTGAATTTCATAGCAAAAAAAGAAACAAAGGGAGATGCAATTACAATTTAGAATTCAAGAATGGGTACGGTCAAATTACCAAATATGCGTTATTAAATTACACTTTACAATATTAATCTTAAGTAAGTGTTTTCTGTTCATTAATATAATAATATTCATCGTTAACTTCCATGTAAAATCTGTGAAATATGTTTTCATTTCCACAGCCCTTCAGCCAGTCTCACCGCCATTAACCCTCAATATCATATCAGATGAAAACTTCCATTACAAATACATAAAAACCCATCTTAAATTGCCTATATATACATGCATACACACACACATGTATATATGTATATGTATATATATATAACTTGTAACTCAAACATACCCATAATCATTAAAAACTCCATAATAAGCTTAGGCAGCTGTAGCTTCCTCAAACGTTGTTCAAATCAGGAACTTGTAAAAGAGCTTCTGGAACTTCTCCATTTCCTTACGAGGCAGAGCCACCAATACATTGACCCCATCGCCGCCGTCGATGGGAGGAAACAACAGTATGATATCTTTCCTGGGACAAACCACAGGGCAACTATACTTTGGCTTTCCCCATGGATATTCCACTTCTGCAAACCCTAATCTCCACCATGAAGAAACCAGAAACTCTCCATGTGGAAACCCATTATATATCTCTCCCCAATCAATGGCAGACCTTGCGTACTCATCTGTCATTCTTGCTGCGCCCTCACTTATCATCTCCACCAAGCTCGAGAATGGCCCTTCTTCCAGTTCCTTGCAGTTCGCGGTTGCGTAGGCGGTTAAAACGGCGTTCCCGGCGTACGATTTCGGCAGCGGAGGGTTCAGCTTCGCCCTAATGTCGACGGCGTATAGTACAGTTGATGACCTAGTTGGATCCTCTGGTCCAGATAATGCCTTGCACCTCCATACATGGGCAGTGACGACGTTGAATCCGGTGATGCGAGCGGCGGAGTGCTGCCCTTCGGCAGCCTTGGCCTCCTGCTTGAGGCCGGTGATGTGTTTGGAGGTTAACTGGAAAATCTTGAAGTCGAGTAGCTCGGTGGAGACTTCGAAGACGCCGGCCTCGGAGAGATTATTGATCTTGAGCAATTCGGGGTGGGGGAAGCTGACACGCGGTGGAGATCGGGCGGCGAGGAGGTGCCTGTCATGGCAGGGCGTGACAACCAAGGGCTTGTTAGCAGCCAACGCGGCGAGGTTCTCCAAGAAGGTTTTGATACTGAAGCCATCAAAGGTGGTATGACTCGTTGAGAGTCCAATTGCAAAGCCCCCGCACTTGAAGGATGTCAGCTGTAAAAAAATACGATAAGTTAAATACTATTTTATTTGTGGATATTAATTATATAATTATTTAATTGTCAATTTTTGTTACTGTTTAAATATTTGAATAAACATAATATTTAGTTTTTATTTATTAATTTAATAACTATTATATTCGTCAAATTTTATAACTAATACTATTAATTCTTTAATTTTAATTTTACTTTTACTATAATTATTAACCTTTCCCTTGTAATGTTAAGATAAATTAAAAAAAAATTATACTGAATTCTTAAACCATATTTTAATAATATTAAATACCTATTTTATTTTTAGTTATATCCTTACTTTTCATTATTTATGAATGAAAAGAAAGGATAAATAATTATAATAAAAATAAAAATTAATAATTAATAATATTAATTATAAAATTTGATTGATTTAATAATTACTAGCTTTATTATATTGTGTTTACTATTAAAGGTTGCTATATCAGCAGGGAAAGGAAAAAATCACAATTAATTATTTTTCTTCTCATATATTATTTTTTCACCTCTTTTCAATAAAGCTAAACAAAGGAGAACAAAGATTCAAATTGCCTTGTACATATGAAAGATAGACGAAATTGCACTCATGATACATATGGCTTCCTACTTCTTCACTTAATTTTTTTATGATTTTAAGTATTAAAATTTATCTATATATATTCTTTTAAACTTTAATTTAATTTGATATTCACTTTAAACCATTTTATCCTAAACACAAATCTAGTTTCAGTACAATTTTTTCTACAATTTGCTCCATGATTATACAAATAGAGTTAGGACTATTTTGAGTGTAAATTAATTAAGGGTCATTTGGTTCAAATTAGGAAAAAGAAATGAAATCAGAAAAGGAAATTAAGGAGAAAGGAAAGAAATGACTCCTGATTATACAATTTGTTTAGTTCAAATAGGAAAGAAAATTAAATATTTTTAATTTACTTTATTAACAATTATTACAATAAAAAATAATTTACTTATAATTATTATTAAAATAATTATTATAATTATTATCTTATTTTTTATTTTATTTACTAATATTATAATTTTTATAATTATTTAATATTAATTATTAATATATGACTAATATTGTTTTTATTATTACTCATATTATTTTAATTATTATTAATATCTTAATAATAATTAATATTATCATAATAATATTAATTATTATTTATTTAATTACTATTTATAATATTTATTATTATTTTATTAATATTATTAATTATTAATAAATTAAAAATATTATAATTTTTAAAATTATAATTATTAAAAATATTATAATATTTATTATTTATTTAATTTTAACAATATTATTTATTTATAAATAAATATTAATAATATTATTAATAAATAAATATTTATTTATTATTTAAATATTATTTAATTATATTATAATTACTATTTAAAAAAATTATTATTTATTTAATTATTAATATTATTATTTTTAATAATTATTATTTTGTTAATATTATTAATTATTAATAACTTAAAAATATTATAATATTACAAATAATTATTATTAAAAATATTCTAATATTATTAATATAATTAAATGATATTATAATATTTATTATTTATTTAATATTTAAGAATATTATTTATTTATTAAGTAAATATTAATAATATTATTGATATATAATAATAATTATTTATTTATTATTTAAATATTATTTTATTATATTATAATTATTATTAAAAATAAAATTATTATTTATTTAATTATTAATATTTTATTAATATTATTATCTTTTTATATTATTAAATATTTTATTATATTTATTATATTAATTATCATATTGAAGATGGGGAAAGGGAATGGAATTTCTTAAGGATTTAGGGGGAATCATCATTTCTTTAAATGGGATAATCCTATTAAGGAAAAATGAGAAAAGAAAATAATTTTTTTTAACCAAATACAAACAAAGAGAATGAAATTCTGTAATTCTCTTTCCCTTTTCTAATTACCCTCAATCAAATGACTCCTAAATTGATTTTAAATGGCTGTTAAATTAAATCAAAATTTGAAAAACTAGAAATTATGTGTGATGCACTTGAATTCTCTATTAATTTTTGCATAAAAATGATATAGGCAAGTTAAATATTAATAGTTAAAATTACATATAAATGAATTTCAACACTTAAAAATCATATATAAATTAAATAAAAAGGGTCAAAATATCATATGTAAAGTATAATTTTTTTAGAAGATTCTGAAATTGGAGTACATGTAGAGGCAATAATTGCATGTGGTAAGACCAATATTAATAATTTATTAAATGGTGATAATCAATTAGCAAGTGGCACGCGTTGCTAATTGCAAGGACTCAACCAACACATTTAAAACCTTTGAAGTTCTTTCTGTGATTAATGTGAAAACTGAGTATAGTGCAAATTTAAATTGCTACAAAACGTCCCATAATTGACGTGATCTGATTGTGCATTGTCCTAATCAACTTTTATTATATATGCGTGCCTGTATTTTCGGCTACCTAAATTTTGATATTCATAATGACTTTTTGTCTATTTATCAAAATTCATATCCTCCTCGTTAATAATTATTTTGACACTTTTTTAAGGTGTAAGTGTTTAAATAACTTGACACAACTTCAAATGCAAAGAAAGACATAAATATTTTTAAAAAATTTAGGTATCATTTAAATCACATGCTCTCCATATTACCTTGACATTATTGTTGAATCTAAAAATATGCTATGATCAAAATGGATTTAAAAATCATATAATTTTAAAATTATCACATAATTAATATATATTAGCATTGAAAACAATTAAAGATATACGTAGTGGTAATAGATATTAGAAGAGGTAGGAAGTAGGAACATTATCGAATCACCCTCCCATCAAAATAATAAAGGAAAACTATGGTGTCAAAAAAAGAGAAATTTAGAGATGACTCTGTAAGAATAGACACTCTTACAGAGATGACTTGTAAGAGTATACTCCATTTTCTACATAATTCATTAGAAAGTGGCAGAATTGCTTGGTTCAATCCCCTCTTAGAATTGTGTAGTATACCTTTTTCTAATAGATAACAAAATTTATAAAATTATGAATTTTATAATATATGGAGAGAGAGAGAGAGAGAGAGTCGGCCGTAGAGTCAGGAAAATAAAAATGGCATTAATCTCTTGAAAATTGCATGCCAAAAAGTCAATTTCCGCTTGTGCTTGGAAAAGAAAGGTATTTAATTCAAACCCTCTCACAATATTACCACCTAAAAGCTAACTTCATCTGAATGGCAGACTCAGCCACACACAGACAAAAACAGCTTCACATGCATCGACACAAAGGCAGGGTTTCTTTACCAAACAAACAAAGAAAGGCGAAAAATAAATAAATAAATAAACACCAAATTGCATGTTTCGTGCGTACCTGGACAACACACAGGGGTCGATCACCTGGTTTAAGAAAATCCTTGTTCTTATGAACTAACTGAGCAAAAGCTGGATTTGGATAAACCAAATCTCCTATTTGATCCAATTTGTACTCACTAGAAGCCACCACAAACCCGGCTCCGGCTCCGTTACACTCTATCTGCAGCCGCCCAGTTTCTGAGTTTTGCTTCAATCTTCCGGCGAAGAAATCGTAAGGAACCAAAACATCGGCCAAAGCATTCTTGAAGCTCTCGTTCACAACGTCAGGAGGAAAATCTTTGTGGGAAGCAAAGAAGTGAACCGTTTCGACGTCGAAATTGAGGACTTTGTCGATGTTCGACAAGAACAAGGATTTCTTCTCAGTTTCTTTGGATGGAAAAACCATGGAGGAATTTTGGATTGTCACCTTCAGGTCTTGAAGCAATGGTGGAGCTTCTTGAAGAAGACTTCCCATCCTTTTAATGAAACTGCGTGCGGAATTTGGACTAGAATGGGTAGCTGTGTTTGGATGTGTACGTTTGAGCTGTAAGCTTTGGCCTTGCTGCCTTGACCTTGGATGTTATTTATAGTGCTAAACAATAGATACCATGCAACACCATTTACCAACGCCAAAAGGATGGCAATTTTTCACCAATAAAAAGGTGGAAGATTTTTGAAATAATTAGGATTTTGATAAGATTGTGATGATAAATTAAGTTAAACCTTTTATTATACCTAAGTAAATAATATTTGGGAATGATAATTAATATTGGTCACGCTTTCTTTTCCTTCTTTAAAAAGTAACATCAATTCTAGTAATTAACTTTTAGACAAAATTAATAATTTGTCCTTGAAATTATAAGATACCTAGCCACTTGACAAAAAAATTAGTCCTTCAATTACATAAAATTACAATTTTATCTTAAATAATAATTCGTATATATAATTTTATCTTTCAATCATAAATTGTTTATATAAAAAGATCAAATTATATGCAAACTATTGTTAAGAGACAAAGTTAGAACTTTATATAATTTAATAATTATTTTGTCAATGTTCCATAATTTCAAGATTTAAAGTTATTGATTTTATCAAATTTTAATTAGTTTTTTTTTGTTAAAAACTTGGAATGAGACAATACCATTTGAATAATATTACACTTTTAAATTGTAGTTCATAATATTGTACACTATTATTATTATTATTATTATTATTATTATTATTATTATTATATACTGGATTTCATTGTAATTTTACTTTGCAAGTATAATAATTATCTATAATCAGCTCACTGGTCATATTATAACTAAAATAATGAACCATATCATATAATATTTGGAGAAAATCATTGTTGTTTTTTGGCTTCACATACTCCTGAATTTCTTGAAATCATTATTTGTTTGCAAGGCGTGCCCACATATGGCAAGAATGTCCAGCACGTTTCACGAGGATGCCGGCTGGTTGCTGCGTTATTTAAAGGGGTGGTTGGTGAGTAGGTTCAAGGGATAAGGGCTATGTATAGTGAAGGCTAAATTTCTATGGTTGGACACAAACTCGGGGTCATCCTTATTGCTCATTTGCAATCTGGGTAACAATACGTAATGTCTCTAGCTATCTCTGTGTTTGTATTAATCAATTGCCACTTTTAGAGATTATGTAATTTCGATGCTGTTCAGTTTGATATCAAGCAGTTCCACTAGAGATTAGATACTATGTTAACGTTTGTTTCACAAAATTTTATATTTTTAAAAAAATATATATTTTTGAGAATGTAATGCCTAATAATCTTAAATATTATGATGACGTTTGATTCGTAAAATTTTACATTAAAAAAATATATATTCTCAAGAATATGCACTTTTCTAAGTGTACACTTTTTTAAGAATATGATTTTTGGGAGTTTAATTAATAAAAATGTAATATTTTTATAATTAGTTCATTATAAATTTTTCTAAAAATATTTTACCAAATTTCTAGATATGTTTAGTTCATATTTGATATTCCTAAAAATCTTTAAATTATTTTAAAAATATCCTTATCAAATTTTTTATTATAAAATATAATATAGTACATCATATTTTTATTTAAAACTACATAAATAATAAAAAAAATTTAACACCTAATAAATTAAATTTCAATATTTAACATTTAAAAATTTATTAAAATATATATGTATAAATATTTGATACTTTATTATATTTTTATATGTTATACTTTATTATATTTTAATATTTTATACTTTATTAGCATAATTATTAGTATTATTATTAAATTAATTTTCAAAATGAAGTGAGTGTAATTTATTTATTATCATAATATTAAATATGCTTAGTATTTCTCTTTTTACAAAATTATAAATTTTCATGATTAAATTATTTTTATAATTATATTTCATATTAGTATTAAATTTTATATTATAATTTCTTCTCTAATATAAAAAATATTATTTTATATTTTTATATATAAATATGCCTTTTTTTAAAGAAACTCCAAACCTATTGTATTATTTTTTAATAAAAAAATCATAGGTATATATAATTACATTAAAAAAATCTTTCAAACTTTAGGAACAATAGGAAAAAACTTATAGTTAAAAAATTAATGTTTATTTCTTAATTATGAAAAAATATTTTAAAAATAAAGTGATAATCATTTTCTATTTTAAATTAAAAATTATTTAATAAAGTGATAAATAAGAAAAAGAATTAAATGTGAAGGTAAATTTGTTCTCTTATTTTAGCATTAACATTCCCATTCCATAAGATTTTAAGATTCTCACCTTTCCCTAAGGAAATATTTTAGAGGAAAGTTGGGTCAAAAATATTTTTAGGAATGTAACATTTCTAAACATTTTTTCTTCAAATTTTGAACTAAATATGAGAATGTAATATTCTCTTGAAATATTTTGGGGAATGTTAAAAATATTTTGTGAATCAAACACCACCTATAGTTAAATGTATAGTAACATAAGTTGTCAATATACAAGATTAATAAGCTTTCATTACGAACTTGGACATTAATTTTACCTCAATTTAGGATTTTTACGGTTTAACCCTTTTTTATTTTACAAGGTCATTGATTCATGGGGGAGAAAAGAAATAAATCCACTGCTCTCAAAGCAGTATCTAAATCTATTTATAAAGTTCAACAACTCATATTATTATATAAGCAATAAGATAACAATATTCAAGTCTATCATAATATCCCTAGGTAAAAAATAATATCTCAAATACAATAAATATCCAATGATAACAATTTTATACATTTAATTAAACTTAAATAATGGAAGATATATAATATGTACATGTTATAAAAATTGAAAATAATACCTCTAAATACATAAAATAAAGAAATATTATCTTCTAATGACATGGTCATTAACAAAAATATTTGTGAATTCTACTATGGCAAAAGAAAACCACAAGCATGTTAGAATTGATATATAGGTGAAATATTAATAAAATATATTTCTATTAAAGAGAAATTTATTACCTAACTTATGCTATTAAACTTTAGTGATATTGTGTGTTGTTTGTATAATTCTTATGTCATTCTAGTCTTTTTATAGAAATACCAATTAATTTACTTTTATAAACAATAAATATATTGCCTTTTCTTTAAGAAATCCATATCACTTAAAACCTTAAATACTGAGATTAGAAACACAAAATCCAAATATATCAACACAATACACAATAAATAGATATTCTTTATTAGATTTAGAGAAAAAATGAGAAATTTGAATAGATCTTAACATTGAGAAAAAGATATCAATAAGAGTGAATAAATGGTTGAATTCAAAACTAAGGAGATCTTTTATGTGAAAAAATTGCAACGAAATTTTTGCTTATTAAAAAAATCAATTGGTTAAGCTTTCCATAAGGCTCAATGAATTTTATGAGGAAGATATTCTCACTCTCCAATCTACAATTTTGCTCTAGGAGAAGATATTTCAACTCATGCCTTCATTTTCACAAGTTTTAAGGAAATTAAAACAATACCATTTAAGTCTTCCGCATTGGTTATGCACCAAAGTCAATGTTGTTTTTTGTTTTTATCAAATTATTGCTTTTATTGCCCAATTCTAAGTAATACAAAATTTTAGTTTTCCACATTAAGTATTTGTATAAAATCAACGTCATATATTATCAAGGTTAGTTAGTAATAAATCAAAAGCAAGAAACCAAATCTATTACATAAACAAAAGGGTAGACCCTTACTAACGTAAAAAAGCGCTATCTTTTAAACAACATTAAATCATACAACAATACTTATAAACAATTTTAATAATACATATAAAATAATATATATTTATAAGTAATTGCACAAAGTCTTACAAGTACAAGCATATATACATATGCATTGTAATTAAACCTAATAAATTATATATTTAGTAGCACCTTTCAAGTTAATGCTTGTCTTTCTCTTAATAAATACGCAACCCATTCTTCCCACAAGGCTTCTATATCTTTTTTACTATAAGGTTTTATATTTCCTTTGAAGAACTGAATGTTTACATTTAAAACTTAACAAGAAGATAAAACTATATATTTTTAATAAATATCTACCTAATTGAAATTCAAACTAATTACTTTATTAGGCCTTTCATTCCTCTTTATGTTTATAACATTTTTGCATACATTTCATCATGGAGTAGTCACACTCGACATTGCTTGTTTATATGGAGCATTGAAATAAACTAATTCAAAATAGTGACAAATTCATATAATGATGATTGATTACTATATTAAGCATCCAAACATATACAAGAACATTACCATCATTAGCACCTATTTGACAATTCTTGTCCTACTGTAATTACCCCTCTTGTAATGTACATTCATTACCTTGCTGAGTGTCATATTCTAACCCAAGCATGATTTGTGCCCTAATAAGTCAAGCTAGTAAATCATCCTTTTCTTTGAATAGATGACTCTTAACATCTCGTAGTGTATATAACACTATCAATATCAAAATAGCATAGCTAAGAAGAAAATAGAACTAAAGATGAATTAATCATCTTTGCACATAGATACCATTCATAATATGATACTATATAACATCGTCGGTTCTTAGCCATTGACATGGCCTTGTTTATGTGCTTGTTTTAAAACTTTAACATTGTGCCTACCTCTTGAGTGAAGTTTGGATTTAGGAAATTAAAGTAGGAATCTAATTTCTTATCCTGGATAATGCAATCCAAAAACCTATCATTTTTAGAATGCAAAAACTCTAAAATTTATAATGTTTAACATATGCACAAAAAAAGGTAAGAGCTAAAAGGTAAAGTTATGCACACATAATCTAAATCTTCACACTAGAAACATCTATCTCCTTTATACTTAAAAGATGTAATATGAAATCCTTGGATAAGAGAATAGTATATTCATGTCCCATAACATTCAAGCTTTTCTCTAATAGAATTAGATAATTATTTAACTTCTCCTGTACAATGAATCAAAGCACTTTCTAAAATATGGTAACTTTTTTTTATTGTGGATGAGTTGTCAAATTCTTTAATTCTTTGGACTTATCATCCTCATTCTTGTCCACCTCTGATAAACTTTTACCAGTTTCTTTCTATTAAGATACCTAAAAATGGATTGAAAAAACACAAGAATTAGAAATGTCAAGTAATATTTTATTTGATCATAAATTATGAAATTGAAGTAATTAAAAACCTCACTTCTATGAAAAATAAAATCAAAGCTTTTAACTAAGATAGGTAAGTGCCAACTACTTAGGTTACCATGATCACCTCTTCTATTGGCAATAGCACCTCAATTATGGCATCTTCAACAACATCTACCATAACTTTACACTAGTCCTTTAGTAGTGTAACTATGTGAAGCATATGATTTAAGAAAATCATACCTTTTACCATATGCTTAACAATGGGTTCTTTAGTCATAAGTACACATCTTTGTCCATCCTATAATAACAAATAAACTAGTTAATTAATATTAATGTAAAAATATAATATTATTGAAGAGTACTTAATAACAAGCAATAAAATAATAAGAATTTACCTATGATAATTGAACAAAACGATCAAGGTCAACAGGGCAATAACTACCCTACTATAATGTAAGGTTTAACATCTATATATCATCCTCATCCTCAGGGTAACTGAAATTTTGCCCTCTTACTAGAACATGACCATCATATCCTATAGAATGTCTTTCCTCAGATTCTCCTTGAACTCAGCCATAAGCTTTGCCTTATCTTTATTAAATACTCTTTCACTACAAAGAAATCTTGAAGCTCCTCCAAGGTTGAACTTAAGGCCTATTAATCCTCTAATGCCTTTCACACATTCAGGATACTCTTAAGTTTCTAAGATAGTAGTTAAGATATCGATTCTCATTTCCCAGCTAAAACTTTTCCTAGGTGGCTTATTACTTGAACTTATCCTAGCATAATATGACCAAATGTGGTTAGTGATGTACTGGAAATTGAACAATATACTTCGTATATGAAAAATAAAAAAATAATATCATTTACTATTTACTAGGCAACCTTTTAACTTTTTTCTATCATGAATTCATTCTTTTTGTTAACTTTAGCTCTCACCTATAATTCATGTCAATGGCTAAAAGTGACAAAGGTAGATGGTTGATCACTAAGCTAATTAGCAGCCTTCTCATCAGCTTTAATTTATTCCTTAATGAGCTCATCCACAAGCTTTTTATACATACCCCAGGATAACCTATGCTTATAAATATTTTTTTAACTTGGTTTGCCTTATTTTATGCACTTATAGCCTATTGATAAAAAAAATTAATGAGAAAATGTTGTTTACTATTAATAGTAGAAGAAAAATGACAATACTAAGATTGCCACATTGACTTTAAACTCCTCCAAATGGAATATATCCATAAACTTCTCCCAAGTTTGGGCATCAATTTGGCAATATTTTTTAAAGAGAGGCTTCACCTCCATTCCTACATCACTAACATACTTCTTTACTAATTTATACTTAAAATCCTTCCACCTCCTACCTACAATACTTAAGACATGGTTTTAATCCTCATGTATACTGATAGTAATCTGCAAAGTAACCTACAAATAAATGATATATATTATTAATAGCCTTGAAAGATTGTTATACGCATGTAAAAATTGAAATAGAGATGAGTACTAAGGTTTCATACCAATATATCATCCCAAATGGCATTGTTAATATATTGTTATACTTAGTGTCATTTCTTAACATCAATAGGCACTTTGATGTATACTAAGTAATCCATATAGCTACTAAATTTAGTTCCATTAGGCCCACATGAATGGTGTTTATCATTGAAATCAATTCTATGCTTCTCCATATGAATCAAGTGGAGAGCAGGAAAAAATGCTAAGCAAATTGCCATATAAAATGAAAAACATCTATGATTTTGAGAAATAGAGATAAGGATACACTAGTACCAATACTTGTGACATTGATTATTAATAAATAATCAACATATATATATATATATATATATATATATATATATATATATATATATATATATATATATATATGTTGGTTATTACCACAACTAATGTCTAATGTTTTACACATAATTACAAAAATGTCACTCAAAACAAACTTATAACATAAGCTTCATATAAGAACCAATGTTTAATATTTGGCACCTTTTCAAACCTTACAATTCACCTTTATTTTCATCATTGGTTTCTAAACAACCAAAGTGAAAAGGCTTTTTTTTCCTAAACCCATTTTCTAAACTAACTTTTTAATTTTTAATTAGACACTAACTAATGTGGAAAAGATGGTATTATTTTATAATTTTAATTTTTAATTAGAGCTAATATGTTAAATTACTCGTATTTTTAAAAATGTTACCATACCATTATATATACTAATTTTCACTTCTACTAATGTTATTATGGTGACATTGTAAGGTAGATTTATAGTAGTGAAAGGGTAATTTTATGCATAGGAATTAACTTTGAGTTTTAATTATATGTTTTCAAACTAAAAAAGGCAACTAAAAAATATTAATATCAAAGAAAAATAGATGATAGAAAATATTTAATCCTTAAGAAGTTTAATTTCTTGTAAAATTATTTATAATGTGTAATAAAAATAGAATAAATTCTAATGGAAGCTCAAGTTCTTAGAGAGTTAGGTGTTCTAATTTCACTATTGAATTATCTTTTTTATGTCCCAAAGAAAAATAATCAAATTAAAATCACAAACCTTAATACAGAAAAGATATTGCAATGGTAAAAGTATCAATCTCTTAATTAAGCTCCTTATATAATTACTCTAAAAAGTAACATATTTCTCCTTCGGTTCATAAAGTTAAGTGCATCTAAGGTCCATTTGTTTTAACAAAAAATGAAATCTTACAAGAATTACTTCCCTAAGAAAATATATTTTTGAAAAATGAATTAATTTTTTTATTGTTTAACAACATAAGGGAAAATATTTTATCTTATTTTGTGCAGAAGCACTACCAAAAATCTTGCTATTTTTTATGGATTTTTCTATTAGAAATAGAGAAATTTTCATCAGTAATCTAGATTTTTAATAAATTTTGTGATAAAATACTAGTATAGGAAATATGCTCATCGAAAATTTCTTTTCAACAGATTTTTCCATCAAAAAATAAGGGACCTTTAACTTCAATTTCCTCTAGAATTTTCATCAACAATCCATTAAAAATCTATTAGAAATAAGGGAAATATTTCAATAAAAATAGTAATTTTTTTTAAAAAATAGCTTATAAATGTAAATAAAATAAACAAACTTAAAATTTATAAATAATTAAAATTATTATTTAAAATTTAAAATTAAAGAGGTACATAAATGTCAAATATATAAATCATAAAATTAAATATTTAAATACAATATGTCCAATAATAAAAATACAAATACACAATTCATAAAAAAAAAAGATCATTTAAAGCTTAACTAATTAAAATCCTTAATGGTGGTGGCCTTGCTATCAACATCATGCTAAGTTAGAGAACCTAAGGGCAAGAGAGGTTTCCTAACCATTCACTAGGTGCTCATTTTATATATGTCAATGGCAGGCACATTAGTCAAAGTAATGATATATATAAGTAATAGTGATATTAAGGTGGGTAGGATTAATGTGTCCACCCCTTCTAAATGGTTCTAATCTTCATCACCTCCTATCTAAGCAAAATGACCTTTAGATATGTACATGAGTTGTTTCATTGAGTTTCAGGCTAGCTTTTCATGCATAATTATATAAAATATAATGGTCCAAACTTGAATTCAACCCATTTTATTTTTTAGAAATTTGGCTTGGCTTGAAAGCCTAATTACTTTTATTTTTATTATTATTCTTAGCTTGAAAGCCTAATTACTTTTATTTTTATTATTATTTTAAGTAAAATGTAATTTTATATAAAAGATACACATTTAAAACAAAGAATAGGACATTTAAACATATAAAGTATTTAATTATATTAAATTAATATTTTTTACATTAAAAATTATGACATAACTTTTTTTATAATATATAATTATATTATTAAAAAATTTATATAATTGGGTTAACTCATTTCTTATTATTATAGCTTGAGTTCAGCCTAAATATTAATTGAGTTGTGATAAAAAACCTAATAAATATTAAAATCATAAAAAATTAACCAAAATTCTACATTTTTTTTTGGAACTGGGTGAGGTTTAGTGACCTCCTCTACCAAGTAAAACATTTGAACTATAGAGATGTAATTAGAATGTGCTATAGCAACAAAATATATCTTCCTTATAGTAGGCACCTCTAACCCTAACCTATAAACTTGACTCTTCATTGTACTTTTGATTGTCTTCATCCATAAGTTAAGGTAAAAAAGGTTAACCATCCTCTTAACAATTGGTCCCTCTTTTCCATCTCCTATTGCATCCTAACTTGAGTGAGCTCCTCTTTCCTCCTCATGAACGTTTCTTGCACATAGTTGAACAATTCATTTCTTAGAATTTTAAAAAGATTAAAGTTAAAGGATATGTGAATATACTTATATAAAACTATGCATCTCTTAAGGACATTTATTGGTGATCTTTCTTCATAAGATAGGTGCAATGAAATAACCTATCCACATAAAAATTAGCTCTAATCTTAGCAATCTATATGTACAAGAAGGGAAAAACTTAATACAATTATTATGATACTTAAAACTAAATAAATTAACTAAAAATACAAAAAATAAAATTTAGAATGAGTTACATGCTATATGGAGTCAGTACTCAATCAATAGAATAAAATATCAATTATGCAAGGATGACCTTTGCCCAGTTGCATTTGACTCTTTGCTTGTTAGGACTTTTTGGCAAACTTAGGATTGCCTTAGTACCTATAAAGTCTTTTCCACTTTGCATTTCTTACATACCTAAGTTGGGTTAGTTTCTTTTTCTTGACCTCATCCATAATATCCTTTAATTTTGTGGAATCCTTGTGGTTGGATTTTTTTTCCCACATTTGTTACTTGTAAGCAAGTTTTTATATGCAATATTTTTGTAATTTCAAGAAAAAATCATTAGAATTATTAGTTAATAGGAAAAAATTATAACTAATTAAGTGCAACAATGATTGTAACTATTAAAAAATATATGTCATAAACTCATAAAAAAGCACACTCTATGAGGGCTTTGGAATCTGCTTCTAGATAGGCTATTTTCCATCGTACTTGCTTTTTAAAATATAAGTAAGCGAATCAATAGGCTCCCTGATAAGAAAGAATCTAGTATAAAATTAGTAATAAAATTAATTAACATATTATTCTATTTTAATGAAAAAATCTAAATAGATAAAATAAATTACAAATGACTATGTACCCATCCTTGTTAGCATGACACTCTCCCTAGGATTAAGAATGGGTTGGTCAAAGAGGTAGGCATACCAAATGCCCTAGAAAAAGGTCATCACATCAAGGTAAACCTTATGACTACAGAAGACTATTATTACATAGACATGCTGGACAAAGGCTACAACGTCATTGACTAAACTAGTCCTCAAATATGGGAGCTAGTAGTGATGATGTACTAGCAAAAGTAAGGCTACCTCATCTCTTATCTCATCTTGATTAGTTTTTACAATGACTTTGTCTAGTTATCTATTATTAATAAATAAATTATTCTAATTAAATAAATAATTTACTAAATAAAATCAATTGAGTATTTAAAATTAACTATTCTAATTAAATAAATGAATCAACTTATTAATAAACTAAATAAAATAACTACATCTTTCTGATTAACTAAATAAAATTAACTAAACATTTAAAATTAGCTAAGTAATTAACTAAATAAATAAACTAAATATTTCTAAACCATGATACAAATTAATTAAATAAGATTAACTCTCATAAATAAGTAAATATATTAACTAAGGAATAAACTAATATCAAATTAATCAAATATTTCTAATTAATCACTAGATAACTAACTAAATAAAATTATCTATTCTAATTACATTAATAAATCAATTAAGCAATAATCTATTCTTATTAACTAAGTCTTTTTAATTAATTGAAAATTTTAAATTATTGTTTTTAATTAAGTAAATAAATTATTTTAGCCAATTAACTAATAAAACTAACATGCCTTTATAACAAATTATGCAATGTAATAAATAAAAGGAAAAAAATTAAATTATTCCCTTTAGCTTTGAAATGGTTGAATTTTATCCCTCTTTAACTTTAGAAATTTGGAAATAATCCTCTTAAACTTTATAAAACTTAGAATTAACACCTATCACCCATATAATTAATTATTTTATCAAATTATGTAATTTTTTCATGAAGTTTTTAGACAAGAATCATAATATTATAGTATAAGGAATTTTCTGTTCATTTTTTCACATATAATTTTATATGTTATATAATTAATAGAAATTGAATTATATATAAAGAATTTTAATTAAATACTTGTAAATAAAGTGTAAAATTATATGCAAAAAATAATAAAATAAATTAACATTTTATAATAGTGTGATTCTTCTTTAAAAATTTTATAAAAAATTATATAATTTCATAAAAAAATGGTAAATTAAGTGATTGGTGATTGTTAATTTCAAGTTTTGTAAAATTTAAGGTATTGACTTCCAAAAAATCCAATCACCTCAAAGTTGGATAGGGTATTTTACATTTTTTCTAAATAAATTATCTAAAAATTCAACAAAAGAACTTAAGTACCTAGGTCTCCCTAATTAAGTATTAACTAAACAATTTACTTATCTAAATAAACTAAATATATTATTGTACTTAACATATAAATAAAACAAAGGCTTTAAAATTAATTAAATAAACTAAACATTTGTAAGTAAATAAAAAAAACTAAATGATTGACCTCTATCCAAAAATGAATAAAATGGAAAGAAAAGTCACTGGGAAGATCATAGGCCAAAACTACACAAAATAATTAAAAATTGTTAAAATCAATCTATATAGTTAGCAAATCAAGTACTAGGTAGAATTTAATTAGTTTAGAATTTGCAATTTTACTTTTAAAATACAAGAATAAAGTTTAACAAACTTCAAGAACTCCAATGCATGCTAAAAGAATTTGAAAAAGTGAAAGAAAAAAGTTGTGCCTGCTATTTTATAGCATTTAAACTTTCTAATAGATTTTCCATAAAAAAAACAATAAGATTCTAAACATAAAAATTCATACCACATTTCTAATAAATTTCTAGTAGATATTTTAAAATTTTCAATGGATTTCCAATAGAAATAAATTTGTCAAAAATAGGGGGATTTTTTAATTTGGTTGCACATTTTCTATGAATTTTTTATTTATTCCAATGGACCAAATCTATTGGAAAATTTCATCCAAAATTCTAAGATTTCCTATAGTGAAATGTAAACTACTTTCTTTTATTAAAAAAAATATCGTTATACATACAAGTTTAATATTTAAAGTTAAGTCATACAACAATCATTAAAATGCTAACAAGATAGAAGTCAACAAATTTTTATTAGTAAAAATCAACAAATTTTTATTAGTAAAAATCAAAAGTTAAGTGTCAACACCTAAATGTTATATGACACCCAATTGCTTTAGGGGCTTTACTTCCCATCAGGTTTCAAGTTTAAACACAGGAGTTTACATATGTACATTAAATAAATTACCACTCTAACAGTTATCAAAGATCAAAAGTTAAGTGTATTTTGCATTTGAAATAATATCTAAGGAAAAATATGCAAATATTTCTTTTTTATGTTCTCTATTTCTTCATAAAATTAATTTATATTCATCTAATTTCGACCACAATTGATAATCACATTTATCAAATCTTTTAATTGCTCAAATACTTTCTAAACATAAAGGAAAGAAAAAATAAGAGAAAAAAAAAGAGTGAGAAAATGGGATGAAAGGATGGATACAAAGATAAAAAATAAAGGCAGTGAGAAAGTTATTAAAATGAATTTGAGTCTACTAATGAATCCACGAGTCTATAAAAAAACACGGACTAAAACTTATAAAAGCAAGTCCATTCAAATGCAGATCTAAAATGACCCATTTCGCATATGGGTCTGCATTCTTTTTTTTTTTTAATTTTCACTTTTAAAATAAGATAACACGCTACACAAATCTTTATTCAAGTAATATAATACTCACTCTTGAATCTTTTTTTTTATCTTTCAATTCAACCTAATCTAAATAAATTATTTCTAAATTAATGATCCTATTCCTAAATTGATAATTTCAAAGTTAACTAATTTTTATTATAATATATTTAGCCTTAAATTATTGATACGAATCAAAAATGTATTAAATGCGTGATTTTTAAATTTATAATTATTATTTTAAACTTATAATTATTTAAAAAAAATAAAAAATCACAAATTCAATCCACAAATCTATGAAATTTAGAACTTGAACCCCCCCTTTTTAGGAAATTTATATTTTTTGTAGAATAATTAGATATATGCAAACTGGTCCACAAATAAATCAAATGAATTCGTTTAACAATTATAAAAACAGTAGAAGGTAAAAAGATGAGCAAGAATAGGAAGGAAAAGAAGGAGAAAAAAATTAAAGAATGAAAAGAGAAGAGCTATAGAGACGAGAGGAGAGAGAAAGAAGAAAAGTAGTACAAGATAAAATAGAAAGATAAAAGAGAAATAAAGAAGAAAAGCAAAGAAGAAGGTGGAATTATGAAATATTAGTAAATTTGCAATGATTTTTCTTTTTTTAAAGATGGTAAGTCTCCTAAATAAAGTACTTTCCCTCCAACAAAGTATTTACGTACAACGAAAAAAAAAATCTCTCATCCTGCTGCATAAAACCTTAGAAATGAATGACTTTCATGTCACTTCTTAAGGTTCCATGCCGTAGGATGATCGCTGGTTGGTGAGGGCTAAGCTGATACCAATAGTTGGCTTCATTTTTCTGATACTAGACTGGGTTAAAATAATGGTCCAAGTATGAAGCCATTGTACTATAGACCTAACTATGTTTCATGACAACCACAAACATTAATTAAGTACTTGCAATATTAGTTATAGTCACCCGGTACAAGTTTAAATACGTTGTAAGATTAGGTATAATCATTAAATAAAAGATTTTGGATTTGATTTTTGGAAGTGTTTTTGTTAATGTCTATTAGTCTCATTTTAAGCAAAAATTAGTCTTATATTTAATACGAAAAAAGTTTGAGAATACTCTAAATTTAGATTAAAAAAAATAGCTATAATCGTAATCTCAAAGTGAAGTTATACGCATGTTGTTATTATACCATACATGCAACTATATTGAGAGCCTTATAATATAATAATTAACATCTAAGCCTTCACATATTAGAAACTTGTAAGTTTTATATTCGATTTTCATTTAGTATCGATTTATTTTAACGGAAGCATTTTCTGTAAAATTACAATTGTAAAATATTAAAATAATAATATATTCTATTCAAAGTATAGAGTGTAACAAAAAATAATATCATATTTCAAAAAAAAATATTTTTTTATTATTAAAATTTTAAATATCATAATTTTTTTAATTAAAGTATATAAATGTTACTTTATGCTTCTTTATTTATGTAAAAAATAAAATGTTTATAAAAAATATCTTTCCATGAAATAAAAAAATATAAATGATTTTCTTCTCTCCTTAGTGGGGAGACTTCTCTCCTCTTTTCCCGCCCCTTCTTTTTTCTACCTGGACTTAATGTTGTTTGTTGTTAACATTACTAGTAAGTTAGATTAGCCTTAGTGAAAATCAAGTAACATACTTATCAAACCTATTATTGGGCTATCAGGAAAAGGACTAAAAAGAGAAGAACTATTATTGAGTTTGAAAAGAACAAAAAGAATATTATTTTGTCACACTAATTCTTGAGAAAAAAAACTTATTACAGGCTTGGTGACATGAGGTCTGGTAAAGTGCGGGGAAGATCTGAGTGCATATACACGTTATCAAATTATCAGTACCGTAATCCCATGGAAGTTCAAACTTTTTGGAAGCTTGGCTGATTTTATCATTAGACAGATTTTACTTCAAGATTTATGTTTTCTTATTTGATTTTTATTAAAACTTAAAATAAATAATTTTGATGATAAAATTATTCAATCAAAGTTTCAACTCCTCTTATAGTCATTTAAGAATAGGGATGACAATTGATAGGCGGAGATAGATCAATTTTCTTATATTTCATATTCCACTATCAAAATAAAATATTAAATTCCTCTATAGTTTATTATTAGAGACAAAAATTTGCTCTATTCATCGATAGAATTTTACAAAAAAATTTAGTGAATTAAAAAAAATAAGAAAATAGTCAATGAGGGTGGTATAAGTGGCTAAACTTAGCCTCTGCGACTAAAAAATCTTAGGTTTGAGTTCTACCATCACTAATTTGATAGATGACATGTAAGTCCTGTTTTAACTTTCAAATAACTTTAGGAGGAGCCTCAGACTTTCCTTGACCTTGGGAGAAGGGAGCCACTCCTGCCTCTAAACTTATTCTGACGAGAAAAAATAAGGACATAATAAAAAGAAGTTGAAACTAAAAGTAAAACTCTAGGGTCATTTATAATTAAGAATCATTTTAAATTTTTTATTTCAAATTTAATGACTCTTCCATCATATAATTATACATGGAAAATGTTGTGGACATGGAAAATAAGGTACAAAATTAAGTTTTAAATTTTTTACATTTATTATATTGAGTTTCACAAATTTATTTAATCATAATGATAATTTTATTTTCATTCGAAATTAATTTCAAATTTTACTTTTAATGTATATAATATTATTGATTATACATGATCTTTTATATGTGTGAAATATAATAAATTTATAAATATATAATTTTAAAATACTTAATTATTTTTATAAAAAATATATTATATATCACATAATAAAAATAAAACATTTTACAAATTCTGACATAGAGAAGGGTGCGAACAAGCCATAACCATGATTTTTGTCCCACACGCATCTCCATCGGAATGAAAATTTTCTTGATTACATAGATAACACTTATTGCACCACAAGAAATTCGTTAATACTTTGATTTTCAAAATAAATATTAATATGTTCTTGTGATTAAAAAAAAAAAAGGATAAAGAAAAACACACTCTCTTGCTCGCCTCACTTGACGAACGTTTCCAAATACAGGCCAATTTCTCATCCATGCTTTTGAATTACAGCATTGAAGTGGTTCAATATGGACCATCCCTGTCCTAAACAACTGCATTTTGCAGCTTTAATTGATATGAACCGTTTGCCATTCAAATCGGCCATCAATATTTCAGCCAAGTTGATTTCGAAAGTCATACTTGTGGACCATCTTGTGCATCCGTCCTTTTAGATGAATAAGACAAAATGAGGAACCATCAAATCGAAAGATTCGGTTAATATTAAAGTAGTATTTAAAGATTTTCTTATATTATTTTTATATCAATTTTAAAAAATCTACTGAAATTAGTGTTAAAAAAAATTCTATCAATTTAATATGTAAAAATTTTGTAAAAAATTAAATTAGTACTTTTTTTAACATTAATATTTTTCATAAAACAAAATTATGGTTGCTTTCAATTACTCAGATTGACTAGCCTTGCTTCGTTTTCTCACAAACATTTAGTTGCCATATGTCGAAAATTTTCCACATTTGAGTCCTGGTTACTGTAGTTTAGCTTCCCCACCCAAGAAACGGAAATCCTCTTTTGGGTTTAATGGTTAAGTATTGCACTTCGTTCAATCCATTTCCTCGCATATATATAAGTTAATGCTTGTTACTTTAACTCATCTAAGATATTTTCTAACCTTACTTTTAAGTTTTTCCTACTTATTTTTCAAGGCAATGCACTTATAAGTACACGAGTTATGGTTAGTTCTTTAAAACACAAAACAATAACTCAACAAATCGAGCAACCCAAGTCGATAGTTTTTTTTTTGGTATGTATGATAATACGAATTGTTAAATCACTAAACGCTCAAATTAAGTGACTAAAGTTCACTTTTTATTTCTCATGATAATAAGAATTATTAAGTTGCTAGACGTACAATAATCCATCAAATTAGTAGTTTTAGTTTATTGAGATGTCCTAAAAAAATTAACATTGAGTGTTTAAATTTTTATGAACTAATATTTTCCTTGAATTTTAGCTTAAACAAGGTATCTCAAAGGAGTTTCTAAAATGAGGTATCTTTAGAAAGTGTGTTGTGTAAAATATCTTAAGAAAATTGTTAGAGTGAGGTATTTATTAGAAGAGTCTCTAATAAGGAATCTTAACAGAGGATATTCTAACCCAAGGATTTTATAAAGGATTCCCAAGGGCTTATTGGAATCTTGAGGGAAAAATACACTGAAGATGTGTTGCTTGAGGATAATGGAGAGTGGATGTGTCCATTGAAACAAATCTTTTTGAAAGAACCACTATGAATATTATTTGCATTATCTCTTCTTAGTACCTTTTAATTTTCACACATAAATTTATTTATGTGTTGAATATTTGCAACTCAACTTTCACTACTATCAAATTACAAATAGACATGGATGTTTAATAGATTACATGTCAATTTTTAACTAACATCTAATTGAGCATTGTTATATATTTATAATTTTGTTATGATGTTGGTTATATAACTAACATGAAAAAAATAAAATAATGTCGATTCTTTGATTGATGAAATCATTATTTTTTATAAGAAAAACAACATAGTAAGATAAGATGTGAGTTATTAAAATAAAGGCCAATTTTCAATATCAAACCTTCATTGAAACTTAATAGTAAACATTAGTGGTTTTAAAAATTTAACATGAAATGTCTTATATATCATATTGAGTTTGTTAAATAACAAATGACGTATGTCCTCCCCTCCACCTAAAAAAAAAGAATTTTTAGTTCTCCTCTATAAACCCTCTTCATTCTATATAACTTTTTAGAACACTTGCTACTATATTACTCCTAATTTCAAATAAATGCAAAATCCCTAAATGAAATAGAAACTAATTTCACAATGCTCTAATTCTAATTCCCAAATACATATAGAACACCCAAAATGAAATAGAAATCAACATTTTGTATTAAACTATACAATCACATATTCTGTATGCAATAGAGAATAGATCAATTGAAACAGAAATCACATTTATCATTATACTAATTTCATACAATTAGAACATTAGATTAGACAATACCTTAGAAAAGGAAAATTGGATTGCTAAATGTTGGCACATGACAAAACCATGTTTGAAACCATGAGGAAAAAAATAAGTACATGATAATTTGATAGTTGTAGCAATCACAAAGAAAATGGTTATTAGTGAAAGAAAAATTACCTTTTAATGGTTATAGATATTTTTTTGTCTAAAGATATTCAAATCTTTATCCTTTCATTATGATTATCTATCACATGAAACCTATATTAATGAAATAGAAACAATTAATAAAATACAAACAACAAGCAAACAATTATGTATGGATGCATAACTTTAAAAATGAAAACATTAGCACTTGAAATTCTATTAAGAATATGCTTTGGAAGGATTGTCAACCCAAATCACCTCGTCATAATCTTTTTATATATAAAACTCCTCCAAATTACCTTCATGATTAATCGAAGGTAATACTCATTAGAAAAAAGGCATGTCTTTAATATTAGTGGCTTTGTCTTCTTCATTCTCATTATTAATAATTTGTTTCTTTCTTTGAATAACTACAGACCACTTTTTATCAATCAAGTATGTCATAGAAAAAACTTATTTTACTTGGATGCTATTATGAATGGCTCTTCCTTGAACCCTTTACCAAGATCCACTAACGTGAATCCTAGATCATCCACTTGGATGTTGTTGTTATTCTTCACCCATTTACATTGAAATGTAGGCTTATTAAATTAGACATAGTCAAGCTTTTATATATCTTTGATGACCTTGTAATATGGTATCATCCTATAGATAGGGTCTTTGTCTTTGGCATTAAAGACATGCATTACCTAAGCCATTAGATTGACCCTATCATTTTGTATAGTACTCTTTACATCCTACCCCTTATGTAGAAAGAATACTCATTAATATTATATCCATAAAAAATGTAGCCTTCATGTGAAGCCTATTAGCTAGCCATCTTATAAGCTAAAAAATAGCATATGGTATTTATGCCATTATGCTTCTTACCTGGTTATAAAAGCATATAATGAATAAACGATTATGTTCATCTTGTACTTGCTACTTATTCCTATCATGATTAAACTTTTATAAGAGTAATATGCTTATTCATATAAGGCTTAACATCTTTAATATTTTATAGGACGTAAAAATATGCCTATGCTCACATTTCACAATTTATGGCCTCCACTTAAGTTTCATAATATACCATTTCTTGAAATTCTTTCTCATGACAAGGCTTGGGAAGCTCAATAATGTTTACTTTTGATAAGTATTCAATGATACTCCACAACCTCTTCAATAATGTACCTCTTAACAATATATAATTTGAGCCTACTTTAGTTACATATCTACCCTTTTAAGATCTTTATATATCGCATAAATAAGTACATCCATCTCAAGTAGACTAGCTTATAAATTTTTATATCTCTTACCAAATGCATAACCAAACGCACCGTGATGTTAAAGAATAAATATAGAAAATATATCTAAAGTTAACATAATGTGACAACAACATTCCTTTGCACTCATCCAAATTCTTTAAGTTAACAACCTTGGCATATATTACATTGAAAAAAAATAAAGTCTTATAATAACTTGTTTCACATTTTTTAGCAATGTTCTTTGAATAATGATTGATAAAAGTTGTTGCATTAATAAAATATGATGATTGTGATATTTTAAACTAACTAATTTCATATTTTTTATAGAAATAAAGTTTTTGACATTGGAAGACTAGCCCTTAACATTTTAACACCATGCATAAACTTGCAAATACTTGTTTTCTCCTTCTTCATGAAGGTATGACAAGTTAAAGGAAAATACGTACATTGACTTCTTTTTACAATGTCAGATCCTCCCATCTGACTATTTTAAATAAATCTAATATAACTTTAATTCCATCATTCATCTTGCCTGGCATGTTCAAGAGCATTCCGATATACATGTTTCTTAACATTCATGATATCATTGTTATGTCTGACAAATAAATTCTTTCAATATAGAAGATTAAAGAATGTAGGTCTTTTCTTCCACAAAATATCACTACTTGTAAAAGCATTGAATTTACCAAAAATAACATTAATACTTTTCACCATTTCATAAATCTCCTCTTTAATTAAGAGCTTTAGAGCAAGTGCTACCTTTAGTGAATCATTGAAAATCTTTTTTGGTATGTGATAGTCATGAGAATGAGATAGAAATCTCCCATGATAGAGATATACTATTTTCTTCCTTTGCTTAAGTTGATAATAACACGTCATTTTCATAAATAGCATATGCTTTTAAGCCTTTGAATGTTACATCCTAATAAGTTTTCATAAGTTAAAAATTCATTAATTGTATAAAAAAGTATAACATGCAACTTAAAAGACTCTTAGCGATATATATTAAACACTAACACACTTCATCCCACATATAACTCAAATCATCAATAAGTAGTGTTAAAAAGATATTCATGTCATTTCTCAGTTGCATAAACCTCGAAATCAATAATGTTAACATTATGTACTTATGCTTCATGTATAACAAAGGAGATAAATTATAAATCATTAATGTTATAGGCCATATGCTATGTTTATTGCTCATATTATCATAAGGGTTCATTCTATCATTATACAATGTAAGTTTGATTTTTCTTTCTTCACTATCGAGTTTGATGAACAATAAATTAATTATTCTCCATTAAGGAGAATTCACTAGATGACAAAGGTTACCATAAAAAATTATCCACTCTGTATGTCATGCTAAGTTCTTAACATCTCCTACATTAATAAACATGTGTTTAAATCTCAATATTATAAAAAGATATCATAACATATTGGCTAAAGCCCTTTTCTTGATGATATTATCATATTTCTTCAATTTGTAATGTGATACCTTGCATTTGGACACTTATACAATATTTTGTGCTCCTTTTGATATAATATGCAATCATTAAAATGAGCATCAATTTTCATATACTCCATATACATTGGCATGTAATCTTCTTCACATCATAAGCATAAGTTAGTAGTACATTACCTTTACAAAACATGTCTTTCAATAATTATAGTAATGTCATGATGATCTTGTTACTCTACTTATTTCCTACTTTCAAGTTGAAATAATCTCAATACAGTAGATAAATATATGAATTTAGTACGACTCATATATAATAACTTCTTTACATCACTTAATAAGCTATCTAGAACATATGAATGCTAAGTAAAATTATTTACAACCTTATGCACCACATCCTTTAAGCAAGCATTGAAATCATCATCTTCATAATTAGTAGACATGCTACATGATTTATTTTTACCATACTATATCTATCACGTATACTGAATATCAATGCCATGGATAAATAAATGATATTGTAATTGCTTAATTATTATCCTCTTAACATAACACTTAATGTAAGAATACCTTATAAGGTCATTGCTAAATTATTTTCCTTATTTAACTATAAATTTAATGAATTCATCAGCCTTATTTTCATATTTAACACTACATTGATTAATACACACCTATCTTTGATCCATGACTAGATAATTTGATAAAAATCATACATACAACAATATAAAGTAAACCCTATGTTATCATAATTGTACATATTCTTAATTATGTAGTTAAAATCTAAACACATTCATATATTTATATAAATCAAAGGTGCAACTATAATCATCTAGAGTTAACACTTTTTAAGCATATGCCCAAAATTAAAATAAAATCATATATTTGTATGGAAGCTTCTATGTTTTATTTATTTTATACCTAAGGTTATGATGTATATTCATAAGCCATAATGCATTAAAAATATTTTATTAGTACATCCTCACCTCAATTGTAATAATCTTAAAATGAAGATTTTAAGCACAAATACAATACATAAACAAACAACACCATACAACTAGGAGAAAAATATTAAGAGCTTTAATAAGTATACCTTATATATAGAAGAGCAAAAGAAAAATTTACACTTCACAATTCTTTTAGAGTTCATCTTAAGGTTTAAAAAGCTTTATGTTATAGGAATCTTGATTTTGTAAATAATACCACTATTTTTTAGTCTTTACTTCATTTTCTTGCTAGTCCATTTGTATTTTTTATTAGTAGAATGACAATACAAAGTAATATTATATGAATTTTCATATCAATTATTAAAAAAAATTACCATTTGAAGCAAGGTTAGGTAAATCACATCAGTTATTAGATATCAATTTTATCATAAATCATCGTCATCTATAATAAGATGACATCATCCTAGTAAATAATGTTTAACATTAGTTATTTAATATAAATTGACGTTATAACACTTTAACATCAGATAATTGTAAAAAATTAACATTTTTTATTTCAAAAACCTTTTTATACAATTGGAACTAATAATTTTACAAATTATTTATAAATTTTTATAAAAAATACTAACATCGATTTTTGAACTAATCAATTTTTCTATTCAAATTACATTATCTAAAATATAGAATATTACAATTCTTTTTTGCATTATGATGTTAGTTATTTGTAATAACCCCAACATCATTTCTTTGTGGACATTTATCTTATAGAAATAGATGTAAACAATAATAGATTGAATGTAAGTTTAAAAATATATGAGAAAGAACACAATCTATCATGAAAATATGCTTTACAATTTCATTTATTTCCATATCATTCCATCAATATATAAATTGAAAAGACTATAATTTACAATAACTAACTAACTTATCATTTACAATAAACAACATATACACTAAGATTACAATAAATAAATGAGAAATGCTATCAATTTCCTTATATCAATTCACGTAGTTTAGCTCATCGTCATTGTCAATTCCCTTGTATTGAATATTATTCTATTAAAAAAAAGTCTTTTCATGAGATTTAGGTAATACATTTATCTTTATTACTAATTTTAAAAGTCGGGTGGAGCATCAAGATGACTTTTTTTTATATCATCTAGCACATTTACAAATGATAAAATATCTTGTAAAAGGATTTATCATCTCTGATATCTCTACTTACATATATTAGTGATTCTCACATTTAGAATTATTGAAAAACTTGCCAATGTGTAAAAGTATAAGATATCAAAGTAAACAAGCCCTTTAACAAGATTTTCTATCATCTTTAAAGGTGAAAATTTAAAATGGAAAAGGAGTAGTCTTAATATTCAACTCGACTTTTTAAGTTAGATAATAGAAATTAAAGCATCACTAATATATTTCAAATAGATAGTAAAAATAAAATTTATAGGCATTATACAAAATCTTAAACATCAATTATTAATAAAAAGTCGACATCTTAAATATGATTTTTTTTTCAAGGAATTAGTTGTTTTCATACCTTTAAACATCATTTAAGTACAAAATAGGTGTGTCCCATTTCCCAATAAGATATTTAATATACTTTTAGACAATGGTTATGTAAAAAATTGACATCTTAAATTTTTCATGATTTGCTCATAACCTTATAAACGTTATAACTTTAAATGTTAGTTAAATTCAAAATTAACATATTAAAATTTGACATTTTCTCACTAGACTTTTGCAATATTTGTAAACATTCATTTTATATAAAACTAGTATCTTAACTTTCAAATTTTAAATGTTAGTTCTATAAAAAAATTAATGTTATAATTTATTAAAATGTTAGTTATTTATGTAAAATTGATGTTGTATCATTAAGAACCTTTTTTATCAATTATGCTATCTGCAATCAAATTATGAATATAAAGACAATGACTAACATCATCCATTTTATACAAAAATTTATTTATGTTACAATATTGTCTATTTAGTACATTTTATAATTCAATTGCCAATTATTTGAATTTAGTATAAATTTAGTTATCATTAAAGAATTTATTTTAAATGTACAAATAGATGATAAAGGAGACAAACAAGTTTGAAATTTTATTCTAAGATTTTATTTCTTTCCAAAGCATTATATATGTATATATATGAGATCATCCAAATGAATTCCATAGAATAACCTACATAAAAACTATACTAAATCATCAATCCAACAATACAACAAAATCATTATAAATAAATTTATAACTCAATTGAATCAAAATCCTTATCTTTGTTGCAAATTCTCTATGTTGAAAAAGCTCTATTTCTCAAGAATATCATGACAATGCACAAATTCTTACTACATATCTAGAAATGTCACAGATCATATGGAAGTAGTTGCAATAATTCTTTAATATTATGGAAAATAAGTGGAAGTACTTTACAAAATTCATAACATTTCTAAATATACAAGTATTAAATATTGAAAAGAAAATTTATAGGAATTTTGGAAACATTTAAAAGTCTTGACAATACACTTAGATTTTGAGTGGAAATTTATAAATGTGCTGCAAATGTTTTGAAACATTGCATCCATTCCCAAAAAATGATATTAGAGAATGTATAAGATGTTTCATAATAATTCGCAACAAATGCATTGCAGAAATGTATTATATGGAAAGTGGAAACACTCCACAAGATTCATAACATTTCTAAATATGCAAGTGATGTATTAAAGATTGAAAGAAAAATTTATAGAAATTTTGAAAATAATTAAAAGTCTTAACAATACACTTAGATTTTGAGTGGAAAGTTATAAATATGCTACAAATGTTTTGAAACATTGCATCCATTCCCAAAAAATGATATTAGAGAATAGATGAGATGTTTCAAAATAATTTATAACAAATGAAATGTATTATATGGAAAGTAAGAGAGGAATTTATAGGCAGTATAAAAAATAATAGTGTCAATTATTAATAATGTCAAATGGACTTAACTTTATGAACCATTTTGTGGAATTCAGGGACATTGGCTAACCTCAACTACCCAAATTTTGATTTTTTTTTTTCACAAGCAATATAAACAGGGTGAGTATGAACCAATCTACAAACTTACAATTAAAGTATGCTAACTTATGAATTAAACCACAAATATAAACTAGACCCAAATCACCCAAAATTTAATATTTTTTTCACTAGTAATATGAATCAGCCAATATCCAATCTAATCCACTCATTTTATAGGCCTATCAATTATTAACACAAAATTAACATTTTATGCATCACCTTTTCTAATATAAGTTAGTTATTGCCATACCATAAGATGTTGGTCAAGTTTAAAATTGATATGTAAACTTTTTACATTTTCTAATAAATTGCTTGAAATGCTTTTTGACAATGATTATGTACAAAATAGATACCTCAAACTTTCCTAGGTTCCAACAACCCCATAACTATCATATATTTAAACATCAGTTAAATTAAAATCAACATGTTGAAGTTTAATATTTTTCTTATTAAAATTTTTGTAATATCTTTAGGCACTAGTTATATAAAAAACCAATGTCATGGGTTTTCTTGTTTTTTTTAGCAACATTTAAAAGTTAAATATTTTAATCTTTTTTAGTACAAAACCTACATCTTAAGTTTTTAAAAATTTAAAAAATGTACTACATCCAAATAGATATCATTATTTATAATTTATTATTTTAAATTTTCATATAATTTTAAAAATATTATCATATTAAAATAAACATCAATATTAACTTTGACCTATGTCTATTTACAATTTTGTAATAGTATTTAAATTAAACCTTTTATCTTTGACCCTTTTAAGTAGTTGATAATTTCAAAATAATGTTTAAAAAAATATTGAGGAATTTTAAAATCTAATTCATGTCATCCATTTTGGGATGAATTGAACGTCAACATATTTGACTATAACTTTAAAGTCACTCCCAACTTCTAAATTAACCCCTCAAAATTGTTGTAAGTTAGGCAACAACAGTAACACGAAGTCTTCTTGGTTGCATGTGGAGCCATACTTGCAACAGCCGAGAGTTGAAAAAACCAGTTAAGTCTGCTAAGGGGCATCGTTTCTCCCAAATTTTCTTCAACTGATGTCTTTCTATAACATGCCTTAAATAAATGATCACCGCTTATTAATAGAATATGAATATTAATAATATTTCAAATCTTCCATAGCTTAAACAAGCTATTTTTTAAAAGGCATATAAAGAAAAATTGATAAGATTTTAACTAATACCTATTGGTTTGAATGGTGAAGAGCTGACACTCTTTATGTAAAGACTTGAATTCAAGTTTCATGAATGAAAAAGATATGTTTAAGAGAGCTTAACCCCCCTAATTAAGGTTTAATTTGGCTTGACCTTGAATTAATTGGATTCAGTGTGACTTCTTGGATAATGTGTTTCTCACGCCAAAAGAAAAAAAAATATTTTTCTGCTTTCTCTATTAAATTTTATTTAAATGTAATTGTAGTCTCTCTAAAATATAAATTAAGTGGTTTTAATTTTTAAATTTAAAATAATATATTTTGATCTCCTAAACATTTAACTTGTATAATTTTAATCCATCTATTTGAATTTTGTCAATTTTTGTTTAATTTCCAAACACTTACTATATTATTTTTTAGATAGATCATATTTTTTAAGATTTGGAGGGCAATGACCTCTTAAAAAAAATTCAAACCTTTGTAAATAATGTATCGATTTGGTTCAAATTTTTACTATTTAAACAAATATTTCTTTTTATGCTTATATAGAAGCTACTTTTTTTATTAATATAGAGAAAAATATTGAATGAAAATAATTTTATAAAATAAAAAAAATTAATAAAAAATACATAAGAGGTTCAAATTTGTAGTAATTAAATACTTAAAAATATTAAAATAAATTATTTTAAATTAAAAGGATTAAATTCATACACTTTATACTTTTGTACGATAGAAATTAGATTCAAGCCTTTCAATTACCATGTTCATAATAACCTTTCCTAGCTCCGAACGCAATTACAAATAAATATAGAAAGAATTACACCGAACCAACCAACATCAGAGGTCAGTTTTAGCTCAAAGGTGGCTTGTAATTGAGTTTGTATTATGTGAAATGATAATAATAATTCAAATAAATTTCACCTGAAATTCAACCCGGGGAAAAATTGTATCATATCAAATCAATTTATTTATTAAATATGTTAAAATATTTTAACTCATCTAATCTATTTAAGAATTTTAATTAATAAAATTTATATTATGAATTTATTTGTCAAATTTAACTACTTATTATTTGACACTATAATTATTTTTAATATTTAATTTTATTATCATCTTTAGCATAAGATAAAATTTATCGTTTCATTATGTACAATTATTTATAAATTAATTATTTTTTAAAAAATATTTTTAAAAATTTAATATAATTTTTTTATAAATTAATATATCAATTTATTTAATTTTAAACTAATTTTAATATGATCTATTTATTATTTATATTATATAAATTAATTTAATGTGAAAGTGATGTGATGAGCAAGTCCCTCTTTAATAGTGACGGCTGTCACGCCGTCCTCATTGGGGATTACTTAATAGCCGAGAGCCTCGTGCCGATGTGCCCCATTCCCATGCATGCACGGGTACCCCGTCCGCACTTTCCTTAAATAGCCGGCCCTATCACTTTAGTTGCAGCCTCCCCGCCAAGAATTCTTGGTGACATGGTAAACATCATATGATAATGCGAACTTTCTAAATTGGGGGACGTAGTTATTACATATTGCACCGTATTTATAACTTTTTCTAATTTTATAATATAAGATTGTATTTCTCTACATTTCTATGTAATTTTATTAGAGTCTAAATATGATGCAATTTTACTTTCTCTGATGTATCAATTCTTATAACTTGTCTTATTCCACATCTAATATTTGTACATTATACTTGAAGAATAACTTATGTAAATAGTTCTTCCAATACACATAGGAAGACAACACATAATATTAATATATAAGCTTCTAATGAACTTCTATTTTATCAAATATATATATGACGAAAAATCATTATAATTTTAAATCACCTAAGTTACATTTAATAAAAAAAACGATCCTAAACAAAGTAGTTGTCATAAAAATATAATTGATAAATCATATTCAAACTCATTAAAATTTTTAAATATTTTTGTATATCTGTAAATTTAATTAATTTAAAATTTTTAAATATTTTTGTATATTTGTATATGAACTTATTGAGTAACTATATAGCAGAAAAAAGTATGACTTACGTTTAAATTTAAATAAGAGTGTCATAGATACAACATGTCGCATAATAAAATCATAAAAATAAAGTTGCAATTATGGACATAGATTTACTAATAACTTGGTTTTGCTTTTAAAAGCAAAAATCTTAGCATTAACGAAATTAATTAAAGAAAGGAAGGAGGCGTGTTTGTTGTTAAATGCAAAGAGTAAGGTTTTTCTTATAAACCCTTATTTGCAACTTTTCTTAAAAGCTTTGCACGTGGGCCCTAAAAAAATATTAAATTTGAAATTTGCTATTTAAAAAATTATGTGATATATATTAATTTAATTTATTTTTCAAAATATATTAATTATAAATAAATTAATAGATTATATATTATAAATTTGATAAATTCTAAATTGATTATATTAAATTTAATATGAAATATAGCACTTGAAAATTAATATCAAAAAAATATTAGTAAAATTTAAATATTTAAATTTTATTTTTTGAATATTTGATTAAAAATAATATAAAATTAGTTAACTCAATTTATACTTTTATACCTTATATATTAAAATTTTAATTTATTTAAAATATTTTATAATAAAAATAAAATATATTGTGTTATATATACTATTTACTAATATTAATGTCTTAGTTCTAAATACTAAGACTGAGTTTGAAAATGAAAATTATGTAATAAAATAAAATAAAAAGAGAAATAGTCTCGTGCGATACAATTTTGATAAAATTTTAATTGATTTATATCTAATTTCAAATATATCACTTGAAATTGAATACAAAAAATATCGATAAATTTTAAATAATTAAATTTAATTTTAATTTGAGAATATCTTTATTAACAATAGAGCATGTAATTAATTCATTCAATTAATATATTGTGTATGAAAATTTTAAATTGTTTAAAATATTTTTATAATAAAAATAAAAATATATATCATATTATATTTACTCTATTTAATAATATTAATATTTTAGTTTTAAAAGAAAAGAAGTTGAAACATGAAAAAGAGTGAAATATCACTTAAATAGTGATGTAGTTGATATGTCAACAATAAAAGGGAGTAGAAGAATATGTAATAAAGCGAATAAAAAAATAATATATAAATTATAAAAAAGAAAGAAAGTTAAGAGTTAAAAATTTAAAAGATATAAGTGGAGGTGTTGCACACAAATAAAAAATAAGGATGACAATTTAATTCATATATAATAGATGTCTTTAATTTTTACCTAATTGGATATGAGTATAGGGCCTTTAAAATGAATATGAGTATGAGTATTAGGAACGAGATTTTTGTGGAGATTTTATTAGATGCGAATACAAGCACGGGAATTATACTATCCAATTCTTTTGATGCCCATATTAAACAATACAATAAAAGAAATTAAAGTTATGTATATAATTAGTTAATTTAAATATAAAAAGTTTTTAAAGACAAACATTAGCAAAGAGTTCATGTTATTGGTTATTTTAATAGTATTATTAGAATTTTTAGTAAATATTATTTTATTAAAAAATAATAAAATATAGATAAATATGATAAATATAAGAAGATATAAATAAATTATGATTGAATAAATAGGATAAAAATAATTAAAAATATTTAATTTTATAAAAATTATAATAGGACATAAATAAATATTTATCATTTAAATAAAATAAAGAAATGAGGATAGATACAAAGATTCAGATATTTAATGAGGACAAAGATGAATATGAATGATTCCATGCGGATATGGAAACGGGAAATGATATAGAGTAAGGATGGATATAGGAGCCTCATTCCTTTATCCATACTCTTTCCATTATCATTCCTAATAAAAAAAATAAAGGAAAAATAAAAATAATGCTAGGAGGAGGCGAAATATAATACTAACCCGAGGTAAATAAATATAATGTTGACAAGTCTTAAGAAAGGCACGGTTCTTTATACAGCCTATAAATTGTGCAATTTTGACCATCTTAATTTAAAATAACTTATTTTAATACATTAAATATATAATTAATACAAATTTAATCCTTGCATTTGATTTCTACCAAATCACATTAACTTTTTATCAAACTTTGTCTGATCTTTAAACCCTCGCCGCATTGTTTCTTTGTTAAATCATATTTTTTAAAAGAATTTAGACAACAATAAATTTTAAAAAAAAGATTTAAAATTTCTTATGTAATCCTTTAATTTATCCAAAATTTTTAATTTTTAAACAAATTCACTTTCATGCTTATATATAAGTCATTTTTTATTAATATGGAGTAAGATTGGGTATAAGTTATCTTCTAAGGTCACAAAGTTGACAAAAATTTACCAAAAGGATCAAAGTTACACTAATTAAATATTTATGAGGATTAAAATAAATTATTTTAAATGAACAAATTGATATGCACATTATTTTTTATTAATTTTCTTTTATATTTAGTCTCTTTAAGTGTATTTGTACTTATTTAAGTGAATTTGACCTTATTTGATGATAAGATTTGTTGGTGTATGCTCTATGAGTCAATTATAAAATAATTATATTTATATATTATATTACATTTTGTTTATATAAAAAGACATTTTCAATTGATTGTTATGTTTAATGTTATATGTACGTAATATAAATAAATATAATAATTATCCGTATAATAATTTATATTATTCCTAAAAGGTTCATAGTTGAGTATTATTATAAATTAAGATATTAATAGTAATACACTAAGACTAATATATATGTTGGCTAATGATCGTGGTTAAGGATATGAAATATTAAGTTAACTCTTAAGTATACATTAGAGAACAAATATACTGAATTAACATGTCATTAGAATGCTACATAAATCATTATGTGAGTGTTATAAGTAATTTTCATAGTGACAATAATGTAAGTGGTTTTTTGACCTGAAATTACTACAGTTTCTTATCTGAGGACTTATGTATCTTAATATTATCTAATATTACCTACCATAGATTATATAGAGGGATATGAGTGACCCATATAGGATTCTATCCCTTCTATGTAGTAGGAGAAATATCTATGAATCCCTTAATTAAGCGAAACTATGAAATACATAGTTATACTCAAATATATCGATATATAATATTAATTCATTTGTTTTTAATTAGTCTACTCAAAAGTTAAAAAACACATAAATTGAACTGTGAAAAGGGTGACACATTCTATATCTCAAGTCCAATAAGGATATCTAAGATAAAAAAGATTAAACTATATAAAATATTAGTCATGGAAAGCTTATATCAAATTACTGACATTCTCATTATTTAGGTAATAATAATATATTACTAGATATCACTTATTATTTGTTATGTTAAAGTCGGATTTTAGGATCATTACCAACATAATGAGAACATATAAAGTCACACACAAATAATGTGTCAAATAATAAAGTCCTAGTGTAATTAGAAACTCTTAATCAGACTAAGGCTCCTAATTAGGATAAGTCCAATATGATTAAACTTCACTAAACATAGTGTAATATGATTATGCTATAGTTAAGGGATACTAGAGATAGGATGATTACTGACCAATGTAGTTTAGGCCTGGTCAATAATTAAAGGCTAAATATCTCTTTTTTAAGGATAGTTTTGTTTGGATATCAAAAAATGATTTTATTTGTGAGATAAAATAAATAAATTAGATAATAATATATAATTGATAATAATTAATATTTTAAAAGGAAATATAAAGGTAAGATATTAGTCTTTTAAAAAGGTAATACTAGTCAAGATATCATTTTTTTAGAAAGGAAATATTTGATCAAGATATTAATCTTTTAAAGAGAAATATCTAACTGAGATATTAATCTTTTAAAAAGGAAATACCTAGCCAAAATATCAATCATGTAATTTAATAAATAACTAAAAAAGATTAGAAAAACCTATAGTTTCATCTATGAGATAGAAAAGCACCAAGATTAATTAAGTGTGGATAAAGAAAGCAATAAAAACTAAATAACTAATAGCTAACACTACATTAAAAAAGATTATGTGTGATCTAATCCAATACTGATCAAAAGTTTAAGTGTTTGTGTAGGTCCAATGACATTTTATGATTCATATTCTAACTTGTGTGTTTATGTAAGTTCTATTTGTGCATTCGTGATTAGTTTGTTTAGGGCTAGTGATTGATTTGTTCAAACATTGGTGATTAATCCATTCATCAAAAGTAGACAGTTCATTCATTAGAGGCAAACATGATTCATAATCATATTCATGAATTCAGACTTAATAAGATCTAGACTCTTTTGTAGTGATTCAAATCACACTACAAAAGTATACAATCTAACACTAGTCTATGATCCCTTACATGGATCCTTGGTAAGCTTCAAAATAAATTTTGAAAATTTCTACTATGTGATTTGATTCGAAACCTAAAAAGGTCATGATTATGGAATATAATTGAATTATTCAATTAATATTAGACTTTGATACTATTTAAAATTTTTTGCTATAAACTAAATCTTGAAATTCCAATTGGGATGATCATTATATCATTGGAAAGTTAAAAAAAATTTCATAACCTTTATGTTTTAGTCAAAACTCATTTCAGAGATTTGGAAGTTCATATTTAGCTAGGAATAAAAATCCAATGCTATTGTCTAATCTAACACTTTATCATAACCTGTCCTAGGCCATTGTGACTAGTACGGAAGCTAGTCTCCTTGTTCCCACCATCCTTTCTACACTAAGATATTACTCAACAATCTAGATAAGAATCAAAACAAGTACTAAAATATAATTAATCATATTAGCAAATTCTACCATAAACTTAATTGGTTTTAACATAAAAAAAAGAGTTAAACCTACTTATAATATCTATTTCTTATTCAAGAATATGTAGGTCTTATTGGCACTCTTGTTATGATTACTCAACATGTATATTGTTTACCACAACATTGCACTTTTACAAAATAAAGCCTTCTAAAATGATTCAAAAGTTGAATCTATTTACAATTAAAATATCTATTTTCTATCTAAGCCCACTAGCAATATCCCCAAATATTCAATCCTTTTTGTGGTGGTGGTGTATTTACTTGTGAGTATGCAAAATAAATGCAAAAGAGTAAATTTGAAATTTAATAAGCAAATATTTTATAAAAGTACAATAATAGACCAGATTACTCTCTTTAAACCTATCTCATGGTAGTACAATCACACTAAATGAAATCATTAGTGTACACATTATCTATTTTGAATAAAACACTAATATTTTTATATTATGAGAATCTCAAACATCTACATTCCCTTATAAAAATATTTTAAGGGAAAAGTTGAGTAAAAATATTTTCAATAATGTTACAATTCTTAACAAGTTTTTTAAAATTTTAAATCAAACATGAAATATATAATATTTTCATAAAATATTCTTAAAAATATGATAAATATTTCACAAATTAAATGTCTGATCAATGTGTATTTGGAGAAGGTGATTTAAGAAGGAATTGTATTTAAATTACCGTTCATAAAATTGATTATTTGGATAATTAACATGAGAATTTTAAAAATGTTGTGTAACTAAAGTGGATATTTTTATTGAGCAAAATAGGAAATTTAAAATTTCACCTATTGAGAGTGAATTTAAAATTCCACGTCGGTTAGTGATCAGACGTGTGTGGCCAACGCCCAAGCTGGGCAGAAGTTGCAGGCTGCGCTTGATCATGCTTGCAGTCGGGGAGAGACTGATTGCCGTCCGATTCAAGAGGGGACACATGTTACGATCCTAACACCTTTGAGTCACATATTTCTCGTCCCTTCAATAGTTACTAGCTGAAGAACTCGTGTGCCGCTGGCATGTCCGATTTCGCTGGGGCAACGTATGTTGTCTCACAGCCTCCTCGTAAGTACAAGTATATATTTGATCATAATCTGGCTTTTATTTTACCTCTCATTTAAAATAGAGCTTCTCAAAATTTATTGTTTAAGAAAATGATACAAAATTTTAAATTGGTAAAACATTAAAATAATAATAAAATATTCATCTCAAAGGAAGATTTAATAATGTAACATTATTACTACTTTAACCATTAATTAATTTGTAAAAACATATATTTAAAAATATTTCAAAATATAAGTATTGACCAAACAAATTATTTTAAAATGAAGAAAACTGAAATGCTGGCATTTCAAATTCTTTGGATTTTAGAAATTCAGTATTCAAATACATTAGTGTTGGGGAATGGAGATCCCATTGGTCCATGTTTATACAAAGGCATCATTATATGTTTTTTTTATAAAAAAAATTATGTTGATTTTTATTTTATTAAATTTGAACGAGCTCTCTTATATTGAAATTGAAATAGATTATAGATTTAAAATTTGAGTTATAAAAACTTCAAAAATTTTGTTGTCATTAAGTAATTCTAATAAATTATTATAGCACATACCAAATCTATATTTTCAAAAGGTTATTTATACATAAGCTAAATCGTAAAATTGTTGAAAAAATTCGTAAGTTGTGAGTTCGTTGTTTGTTCACATGCTTTTACAAACTTGAACCATTTAAATATAGACCAAATTCAATCTAATTTGTGTGGGCAAACCTACGAATGAGACAGGTTGATTTGTATTTTTTTCTAATTTTTAAATTTTTATATAATTTTTAATTTTTAATTTATATAAAATTACACTTCCTTTTCTCATTTTTAGATATATAAAATTGTGTTATAAATTATTTTTATATAATTTTTTATTTTATGAATATTTTATGATTTATATTATGTACGCATAGTATCTTCTTAAAGTTATATATAGATTTCCAAAATGTTAGAACTTATCTATAAATGGATATATAGTATTTCGAAATGATTTTAATTTTTTTATTATCTAAAAAGTTTGAAAATTTAAAATATTTTAAAATTAAAAAAACTGTGTGATAACTCATTTATTTGTGAACTATTTAGGATTAAATTAAAACTCCCATATTAATAGCATGTTAAATATACGAATTAACTTGATCCTAAATCCTGAGTCCTAGCCTGATCTGTCTTGTTTAGAGTTCGGCTCATTTACCAACTATTTTAAATCATCTACATATATGGTACAAGATGATGGGCAAATGATAAATAACCTAGGCAATGTAGTAGGGGATTTAAATCACCCCGCCGTTAATGTATTAAAATAAATCTACATACAATACATTTTAGAAAGTAAAAAATTGAAAGAATATAAGAGCTTCTATTCATGTTGATAAAAGTTAATATCCTGAAGTAGTTAACTAAACATTTTATAGCTAAATAATATGTTAATGAATTCATTTGATTATAAATAAAGTAGAAAAGAATTATTAGAAAGAGAGGAAAATATATTTAATATAAAATTAACTAATTTAAAGCAATTTAATGAAAATTTTAACTATAAACTAAGGTCAACGCAATGACTCTTATGAATTTTTTGAAATAATGGCATTTAGAAAGTGTAGTTATTACATATTTTGGATAATTAACTTATGAATTATAAATTTAATTTATGGAATTTGATAATAAATATAATTATTTTAAAACTTTAATTCATATGAAATAAACTTAATATATAATTAAAAGCTGTAAATTATTTGAGTAAGTAATCAATTATTCAAATTAAGGAAAATTATACTTCACATGAGGTTTCACCTTCTTTCACTTTATTCACATGTGATCGTAATAATTACAAATTACCCATATATGATTTCAATTGCTAACACTTTGCCCACCTTAAATTATTTTCCATCCAAAAAAGTGTTAACAAAGACCAAAACAACATTATTTCAATTATCATCGACTCCATAACGCAGAAAAGCAAATCTATTACGGCTTCTTCTTGCTCGTTGATCTATTTCTAAGTCAATTTCTTCCGATTTCTCTCTAGTTTTTCCATTGCTTCCTCTCACATAAACTAGATTCAAACATTTGTCATGTGTCTCAACTTCTTTGAAGAATCCTTGTGCATTGCAATGGAGATGGGGTTTTAATTTGAGAAATTTGTTTCTATAAAATCAATTAAGCATTTTGCAAAATATCATCCAAATCAAACATGTTTTTGGACTTTGGATTTTGTATATTGTGGAGTAGATATCATCAAATGATGTCGTTTTAATTTCTATTAATTTTTTTGGATAGAAAATAATTTAAATGGATAAAATGCTAACCATTGAAATCATATGTGAGTAATTTGCAACTTTCAAAATCACATATGAGTAAAGTAAAAAAAGATGAAATCTCATATGAAAAAAGTATAACCCTTTAAATTAAGGATAAAATTTAGGTATTTCACATTAATTTTTTTCAATCAAATCAGAATTATCTTATTTATAAAAAATAATTAGAACATTTATAATTATTATAATTATTAATAGTAATTAAATAAAATAATTAACAAACATATCATGATTCGTGATATAATTGAAGAATTTTATAGCAAACACCTAAGTAACTCATGTAAGTAAGTTTTGTCCTTAAAGTAATTAAATGATACTATTAATTATTATTGGAACAATTATAATAAATATTATTTCATTAGTAATTAATGAAATTACTACCAAGTACTATTATTTAATTGTAGTTGTAAATTTATATTAATAATTAATTTTTAGTACATTATTTATATCAATAATTTATAATAATGTGGAATGATAATTATATAGGAATAAATAATTAATATCACGTTATTAAATTATAAATATTAATATTAATACATATACATTATATTATATTATATTTATATTAATTAATACTTATCATCAGTTGTCCTGCGAAGTTCCTACTAATAGTTGGGACTTCTGCATGCCCATATTAAAGTTGTCGCCCAACCTGATATTTCCAACTTGCAAAAATATAGGTTTGAATTCATTTTTTATTATCCGATGAATTCACTGAAATTTTTTTTTATCATTGGATTATTATTCGAGCTAAGCTCAAATCATGATAAAAAGAAACGAGCTAAGCCAGCCCTCTAGTTATATTATATTAATAAATTTTTAATATTATAATTATATATTACAAAAAAAACTATTTTAATATAAAAAATAAATTAAATATAATTAAATATTTTATATATTTAAATATTTTATTATTTTTTAAATATATATTTTTATATAAAAATTTTATTTAAAATAATAATAAAAATAAAAATAATCAAATTTTCAAACCGGCTTGAGGGTTATGTATTAAATTATTCAGGTTAGGCCAAGTCAAATTCTTTTAAAAATTAAATGGGTCAAATTGGATTCAGGTCATATATTTTATGTAATTATAAATTAAAAAAAAATACAACTATATACATCTGAAGTATCTATTTGGCTGGGCTGAGTTGACAGCCTGGCACTTGTTCTCGTCGGCAACGTGGTCGATAATTTGCATTGGATTTGAGCAAAAATCCTAAAAGTCAAAAAGTTTGGGTGCAGAAGTAAAATTCACAGGAGGACTTTCACCCATTATCGTTATAATACACCATTAAATTTAAATTTTAAAATTTATTTATTTTTACAGTATTATATTGATTAAATAAAATGTAAGAATTTAAAATTAGTATGCATTATGAGATTATATATTGTAATTATTGTCAAAATTAACTAATGGGCTCAGCATCTCCTATGTGTTGATTAAATTTGCACCACTTAAAAAGTGATGTAAACTTATATCACGTTTTCTAGCGGTGCATCACTATCTATGCTCTCCTAAGTTATATTTTAAATCATTAATATTACCCACAACTTAAAGAGAATTAATTGAAAATTTAATTATTTCATTAATTAATTAATTAATTAAATATAAATATTTTAGTAGTTTAGGACCCACAACTTATATTTTTACTGGGCAAGTAAAAATTTCTCTCAAGTGAATGGGAGTTAAAAGGAACGTTAATAAGAGAGTTTTGCTACGTACACTCTTCCTAAAATTGTTTTGGGGTGCCTTCGAAGATGCGTCATAGTAATTTCCTCATACAAATCATTGTGGAAATTTCTGTGAACTCAGTTTATTGGACGGAGAGTGCATGATATCAAACATTTCTCTTTCTAATACGAACGGGTTAAGTGAGAGTTGTTCATGCTGCTGTGCAGCGATAGCGGTGTGCTCAAGGGGGACGAAAGGGCAAACAAAGCCGTCTGATCAGATTGAGGCAACTTGGGGCGTAGGGAAGGTGTGTTCATGGGAAGTTGGGATCCAGGGTGGGAAAAGTATGCTTGAAAATATGTATAGATAAAATATAAAATAAAATAACCTACAATAATAATATAATTTTTATTTATAATTTTATAAAAATGACATAATTCAAAAAAAATTTATACATTAATTTAAAATTTTGAGTATTTTTAAAATTTATTTTTAAAATTTTTAAAATTGAAGGAATAAAATCCAATTATCACAAAATTAATAAAAATATTTTACATTTTTTCCTTTTATATGTAAAAAAGCATATATAAGTTATTAATCCAGTCATTTAAAGTTGCATATAAAAAATTCTTAAAATTTTTCTCCTTTTTATATAAAGTTATAACTTTCAATAAAAAAATTAAAAAATATAATTTTTAGAAAATTGCAAGTTTTTTTGGGGGAGTATCTACCGGGGCGAAGCATAACTTGTTTTCAAATGAACTCTTTTGTCATTTTGCAAACAAAATCCCAGCTCAAACTCGGAGAACACAAAACTCTAATAGCTGTCGGTGACACATACACTATTTGGATAGCCTAAAGATCAATTTTCCCTCCTTCAAAAACAGCAATCCTCAAGTTGTGCAACACAACCAAACTGTACAGTGTACAATAGAATGTTAGTATCAGATAACAAGGTTCCCATATTCTCATTGATATCATGATTCAGCATCTGAACACATGATCATAGTCACAACCAATAGCCATCATGTTATTGCTATGTGGTAATTGATAAAACTGAAAAGAACGCCATACCCGCATACATATCTATTAAAGCACCATACAATTCCTATTTTATATTCAATAAAATATAGTCAAGGAATTGCTTTCAAATCTTATTCTGCTTTGCTTCAGAATTCCATATTTTGGCATCCTCACTACCTAAGAATATTGTCATCATCTATCATGAGGTCTTTTTACCCAAATGATCAATGAGGCAAAATGAAAATAATAGAATTTGATTTAATTAACTATAAAACCTGTGCGATTGTGTATCTTCATGCCTTTATACAAAAGAACAACCCAAGACACTAGAGCTAAGTAACCTACCCTTGTGATCATCAGGAATCTAAATCTCAAGATTCCTAGTCCAACCAAGAAAGGTTTGGAGCGGATACAAATTCTTATTCTAAGAACCAGATATGAATTGATTTTGCCATGCTGCTCAAAGAGCGGCAGCAACATGCTGCAGGACTAAGAAAGAAAAAAGAAAAAAAAAGAAAAAGGATTAAGGTAAGGAGGTACCTAGAATGCTGATGACAATATACAGGTGTTCATAAGGGAAATTTACTGTTTCTTATTGACATCATCTTATGCTTCACCACCACACCATAATTCCTATTTCTCAGACATCAGAATGCTTCCACTATATACTGCGCAAAATCTTGAGAACAACCAATACTCTGTTCAACAATCAGCAGCTGAATCTTCTCTGTTATTCAGGCTCAGCTTTTGGTACTGTTTCCTTCAATGCAGCTTTCCGTTTACTTTGAATTTGGCGGACATATTCAGAAATTACTACATGCAACTTAGGATTAGGCTTACGATTAGTCGGGAGAGTATAACCTGCCCTTTTTACAGCACGAATCAAACATTTTTCACCCATTTGGAAATGAGTTGGGCATGCAGGAGGAACCATGGATCTGAGCACTGGCTTATTACAGTAAGAAGGTCCTTGAGGCAAACTGCATACAGCCAAAAACCTTATCAGCAAGGGTGGTAAATAAGAAATTAAGTATACAGTTGATGGGAGTAGAAAGATCAAAACTGCCAAGGTAGAATTAAAAAAACTTCTGTTTTATTTTATTCAAAAGGTTTTCTGGATAGAATCTCAGCATAGTAGAGTGCACAAAGTGCACTGGAGTAGACAAGTAAACATTGTTCACAAGCATACAGTAACCATACCCAACAGGGTCCTGAACCAAAGTCCACATATATATTGGGTACTTTTCTTCCAAGATTTTTGTATGTAGGCTAACATACCAATCTCACAAAATAAACAGTCAAGCCAAGAATCATAATACTTGGAAAATTGAAAAAACAAATTAAATCGAATTTTTTCCCCAGAAACTAAAATCGGGCTGGTTTCAAAAACATGAACTCAATCCTTTATTCCTAATAGCAAAGGAAGTGCCACAAGACCTCATTGGTCACAACTCAAGGTAAATTTGTTTGGTGGTAATTACCGTGATTGGCACAATATTGATTAATGAATTTCAACCTGCAAATTGTGTAAAAGTTACAAGAATTTAAACAAGAGGATCCAAATCAAGCACATTTAAATATATTATTAAACAATGCTCCAAATCATTTCATTGCAGGTTAAATAGAAGTATTAGAAATCAAATTCACTATTGCTTTTTATTTTATCTTGTTTGGATTCAATATCTGAAAATTGTTGGGACGGTCATAAAATAATTGGTTTTAATGACCAAGAGTATGGCTATGGCCACTGTCCATGATATCGCACTGAACTTGAAACAAGAATATTTTAGCTATGCTTATGGAGAAAAAGAAAGTCTTTGCCCTTCAAAAGAAAATGTTAAAAAAAAAGTCTACAAAAGTGCCACAAAGTAATGCTGGTTCTCCACGTACCATGGTAATTCCGGAAATTATTTTTGTTGGATAAGCCAAGAATCTAACACAGTGAAACTTGAGTCCACAGAAAAATACGGTACTCAACAGAATCAACATTCTAACCATTGTGATCCTTACAGAGAACGAACTGTGGCAAAATCTATAAAGCAATCAGTCTAGGAGTCACAGTATAAATCCACAGTTTAGACAATCATTGTACAAACATTGAACATCACTTGGCACAACAAATAACAACAACCCAGCCTTACCCGGTATATAAGGCTAGGTAGTGATTATTGTTGTCGTTGTTGTTGTTATGTTATTTGTTGTTCTGAGTGACACTCAATGTTTGTACAACTAAAAAAATTAACAGGGAATTCACTCCTGACAACTGTAAACTCATTATCCACAGGATGAGTCCACAAAAAGGCTTAGAAACTGAATCAAATTAAAAACACAACTACATAACCAAACACACTCATAATGACTGAGTCCAAATCTATCTTCTCTCTTCCGATGTAGACCCTTTTAAATGACATTGCCTAAACATCGTGCTAACAGAGCTCCTAATCATCACTCTGATCAGTTGTCCTAAATTTCCCCAAGCCAACACCAAACCAACGGCAAGGAAAAAAAAATCCAGAATGCAGAAAATAATACGGCATGTCACTTCGTTCCATTTGGTTTCATAAATAATATAACGCTGTGCCGTTTCATTCCATTATGTGAGGGATGGAAACGAGCCAAGCCTACGGATGAAGGAAAACAAGTTAGGAATAAGAGGAGGCAAACCCGTGTGAGAAAATTCTAGCCTATGCCAGATATAAGCCAATAAGCATATGATTTAAATAGGTTTATGTACTACAATTAAGTGGCATGCCCACGACCCAAGCATGTATAGATTCGTTATGTATAATAAACTACCAATTTATAGAAACACATTACAAAGAGAAGTTAGAATGGAAGACTCACTTCTTGGCCACAGTACCGCATCCTCGATAGAGCACCTGCTTTGGATCCGACAATATATGATTGTAACAGTACCTAGTCAAAGCCATAGCCTTCGTTTTACAGCCACTGGCAGCACACCGCACAATATCATCTCCAACACCACCATCAGAACCTAATACACCTTTTTGATTACCCTTGTTAGTATCTACATTCTCCTCTGTAACCCCGGCGCCCTCAGTGCACGGAGCTTTGTGATCTTCCTTGAAGGGGCTCTTGCCGTGAACCCAATAATACTCTCTGAACCTCGACTTGACCTCCTCCATGAGCGCCCAGTAGTGGCCCCTGTAGCAACGAGATAACTGCTTCACGTGACGGCGCCGCCGGCGGAGAACCTCCTCGCGGGTCAGGAACTGGGACTTGGCCAGGGCCAAATCGTGATCGGAACCATCGATTACCATCGGAGGCGGAGGGGACGACGGAGAACCGAGCTCCTCCATGGCTGAAAATCGCCGGTAACAGCAACCCAAAAAATTGACGAATTGATTATTTGGGGGTTTTGGGTGGAAGGTTTTGACTGTATGAATGCTCCAGCCCCGGATGGGGAGAAATTTCGAACCGGAGGGAGAAATGGTATTTTACCGATCTATCCCCGCGTAATTAACCTGCCCGAAGTTCCGAACCGACGGGATGACGTGCAATTACCAAAATAGTCATCTTGACAACTATTTCGATTTTGAAATTTTATTGCGTTTATTGTGATTATGATAACCATATTAATAAGGCTAAAACACAATAACCCCCATGTGCTGTATTATATGCGCAAAAAAATCTCTGATATTTAAAAAAGCGTAACTAGGAATGATAATTTATATTTATATCATGTTAGATAATAGTAATAATTTGAATAAATTTAACTCAAATTTGATTTAAATAATAATATTAAGTCAGATTAATTTATTTATTAAATGCGTTAAAATAATTTAATTCATCTAATATTTTTAATAATTTTAATTAATAAATTATATATTATAAATTTATTTATCAAATTTAATTACTAATTACTTATCACTAAAAGTATTTTTTAATTGTTAATTAAATATTTTATTAAAAATTTATTATCATTTTATTGTAACATAAGGTTTATTTTTTTAATATACATAACAATTTTAAAATTTATAAATGTATTATCAATTATTTTTAAATTATATTTATAAAACTTTAATACAAATTTTTTAATGTATTGATGTATTAACCCATTTAATTTTGAGTTAACCCTAACTCCATCCACTTATTATTTATGCTATACAAATTAACTTGTTTACAATCCAAACTCATATAAACTTAATTCTAATACATATAAAATATCTTATATTTATATTAAGTTATCATGTCATATTTAAAATTATCATCCTAAAATATAATTAAGCATTCAAAATGCATTATCACTCCATCCAAATCTCATGTGCTTATCACATGCCTCCAATTAAACGAGAATTCGCATCATTCATGGTTCAAAGTTCTTAATGCTGCACATCTATGACTAGCCGGAGGAACCAGGATAAGGCGGAAAAAATTGCTTGAAATTTTATAGAAACTTTCAAAATCGAGTTTACCTATCAGTTGAATTAGGAGGAGGACCCTGAAAATTTAATAGAAACCTCTGAAGCATTCTCGGCAGCCTTATGTCATATCCTGATAGAAAGAAAAGACTAGATTTTAATAGTGGTGGGTTATAGATGTTCTAAATGATAAAATAATAGGATCTAAGAAATAGAATGGTCCTAGTTTATTAATTTGCATAGAGCGAATAAAATCTAATAATTTTAGATTCATTAATACATTGTAAAATAGTTCGTCTTAATTTTTTTTCATAAAGAAAAAAAAACTAAGATGCAGTGTAAAAAAAAAAAAAACTAAGATGAACTACATCATGGATGCCCCAAATGTTAAAACAATAGGATCTAAGTGATAGAACAATCTAGGTCAATTGATTTGCACAATACTCTATAGGGTGGACAAAATCTAATGATTTTATGTTCACATAAAATAATTTACCTTAATTTTTTTCTTTATAAGGTAGTGCGTCTTAGTATTTTTTTTTCTTATAAACGAAAAATTAAGACGAACTATGTTATAATACATACGCACCAATGACCTTAAAATTATTAAATTCCATTTATCCTATACGATAATATACAAATTAAGAAATCTAAGCTGATTTTTTTTAGATGCTATTATTTTAATATAAAGGTGGCGTTTGCTTCAAAGTTTAAAAAAAATACTCGAAAATATCATATTTTCTATAATCTTTTTGACCCAACATTCCCTCAAAATATGTTCACTGGAGAGAGGTGGATATTTTAAATTTTCATAGAATGGAAATGTAATATTAAAATATTTTTTAAAAAATTTATAATAAATCAAATATAAGAATATTATATTCCTGTTAATTAATTTTTTAAGAATTACATTCTTACGAATATACACTTTCCTAGGAATGTAAAATTTCGTGAACTAAATGCTCTCATAAAGTATCTATTAGATATATACATCAATTGAGTTGGACAAGTTTTAAACTAGGCCTATCGGCTTGATTACATAAAATTTAAGATTCAAGCTTAACTTGACTTATTTATTTAAAAAAAATCAACTCGGCCCAACTTATTCAATTTTTATAATATATGGCTCGATAATTTGAATAAAATATTTTTAAAATAAAAATATATATCTAAAGAGATAATATAATATTTAAATATATAAAATATTTGATTATATTAAATTAATTTTTTATATTAAAAATAATTAATATAATTATTTTTATATATAATTAAATTATTAAAAATGAATTAATATAATCATTGTGTCGGCCCAAGCTGGGCCATTTCTTTCAAGTCCAGTCCAATTAATAATCAAGTTGTAAAAAATGTCCAATAAACTTATCACATAAAAAAAATTAAAATTTTATAATTTTTCAAACCAAACCTATCAAATTAGACAGGTTGCCCATCCCATATATAGTCTAGTATCCATAATCCAGGATTATTAAAGTTTAACCTTAAAAGGAAATTCATTATGTCATGACATTAAAATCATTTAGATGCCCCCGCTTTGGTGAAGTAAAAAGGAAAAATTGTATCAGATGAATGGCACAAGTTCTAAGAAGACGATAACTACTGAAGAGAATAAATCGCACATGTACTGAAAATTTTGATTTCAAATAAAACCCATGATGTATAGATCTAAATAAAGGTAGAACGGAGTAAAATGAATTGATTGTGAAGGCAATTCAGAGAGCCATCTTAATTTGCGCTCATCCAGGGTGCCATTGGTTCAATTTAGAAGTATCAGTGCCTGACAAAAACATTATGATATAAAATACTTGGTTTAGGATTAAGGTTCCCTTGGAGGTGTTTGTTAAGGTAAATCAAAGGTTTCAAAACTCAGTTAAAAATTTTTAAATTAAAATTATTTTAAATATTTATTTTTTATTAAAAATGATCTAATAATTTTAATTTAATAATTTTTAAAATTAACATATCATCTCAAATTTTGAAATTCTAAAAGTATTATAAAATTTACTCATTTAATCAATGCCAAAAGCTTAATATTGATTGTAAAAGTAAGTACTAAGATATAAAAAAATGCTTTACAATTGCACCCTTCGATAGTGAGTGAGAACTGATTCTGGTTTAGCCGGTATAAATGCTTGTAAGTATTAATGATTTATCGATTATCATTGCTTTATACACATTTTGACAACTTCAATTTTTTATTTCTGATTCCATCCTGGTTTAACTGGTGGCACGTGACAAGCACGAGCAGAGGCATAGCCTCCTTATGATTGGGGGTGGCCATGCGCGTCCCACCCTCAAGGCAAAATTTTTAATTTGGTATAGATTAAAAAAAATTTAAAAATATTATAAATTGGCCCTTCTAAAAATAGTATAGTATTGATTATACAGCTTATTTTTATAATATTATATACAATAATTTTCAATTATAATTATGAGAGTTGTATTCACAACAAAAATTGATATTTGTAAATTGGTATATAAAAAAGATTTAAATCTAATTCACTATTAATATAAATTAATTTTATATTATTATTCATTCATATGCTCCTATATTAATAAAAAATTATTAAAAATCCTTTTATAATTATTAAAAAAATTTAATTATTATTATTTTTTGATAATATGTATTCTTCTCACTCATTAATAGTATAAAATATTTTAATATTGATAATAAAGTAAATCTAAACTTATAAAAAAAAATATAGTCAGATATCATATTAGTTCTTATATTTAAGAAAAACAAATAATAAAATGATATTTACTATAAAATTTTGACTTATAAGGTAATTTTAGTTTTTCTTTAATTTATTGATTATGACACGACCTTTATAGCTAAATAGATAAAAATAACTGTAACTTTTTTCTTTTTCAATCGGATAATAGTGATGTTCTATGAATTAGAAGGATTTTATTTGGACAAAACCACTTTGCAAATAAAATGAAATTCAATTTCTAATATATGAGCTTCAAACATTTGAGTTTATTAAAAATGTATACTAATTAAAAGAGAATTGAGAATGGATGGACTTCATTTTTCAATTTTCTAGGTAGCCCATTTTTATATGTTTAAAATAAAAGAAAATGAAGGATAATTTTATAATTTTAATTCAATTATTAGATTTAAAAAATTTAATATAATTTTTAAAAATCACTCATTAAATTATCTCTCTCCCCCTTATTTTTAATTTTCAAATATAACTTTTTTATCCACTATTTATAATCATTTCTTTTTCTCTCTCGTACAATCCTTTCCATCTCTCTTTCACCTATTATTCTATCTCAATTTTTATTTTTTTTGCAAAACTTTAATTCATATATCATAATCTTAAAAAAAACTATTTACATAAAAATTTGATCATTTTAATTCATATTTAAAAATACAAATCAATCATTTATTACATTTAAAATTATTTAAGTAAACACAAGTTCTATATCAATTAATATTTAAAGATATAAATTAATAGAATTTAAAATTTAAAATTATCTAAGTATTACCAAGCATGACATATCTTTTTTTTAAACCAACTTAAAATTATGCGAGTGCTATTAAATGTATCTTTATTTTTAATTTCTTAAATAAAAAAACTCTGAACACGCATGAGATCATATGCGAAGAGGCTAGTTAATATAATGACAATTAAATATAGAAAAAAGAAGTCATATATAATAATAAGACAGAAATCAAATTATTATTAATTTTACAAAAATAAATAATCATAAGTAATTTTTTAATTTAAATGACATAAATTATAAATACCTATTTTAATTATTTATTTTTATATTTTACTTTTTAATTTATAATCTGTGTGAATATTTTAAATATTTAATTGTTATTAAATTTATTATATTTTAATTAAAACCTTCAGAATATTTAATTGAGCTTTTTTTGGGTAAAACTTTCAAAATTCATTAGTATTAAAATTTACATAAATTTTAAAAGTAGGATACTTAATATAAAATTTTAATTTTAATTTTAATTATTTTAATGTACTTATTTAACACTTAATATAAATAAAGTATTTATATGGAAGTGTCTTATTTATTTACTCCCCCATTTATTTTTATCTATTATTAAAATAAATATATAAGAATTAAAGAAAGCAAATATTAACCACAGTTTTAGGAGAAAAGAATTTTAATTTATAAATTTATTCTTTATTAAAGATCTATAATTAATATGTAAAGTGATTGATTAAATAATTAGAATATTAAGAATAAAATTAAATAATTAAATAATTTCATTTTTTATTTTCTAAAAATATAGATAAATAATAAAAAAACTTATCTGAAAGAACAAATAACATAAAATGGAGGAAGTCATAGATAAGTTAAAATTAATTTTGTTAAAATTTTAATTTTATAAATATAAATATAATTTTTGAATTTATAAAATCTACTACTTAAAATTTAAATAATTTTCAAGAAAAATTATATTTAACTATATATATTATTGTCTCTAAAGACTAAAAGAAAGACTAAATGTATTAATTTATAATAATATAAATGATAATTTGAATATCACTATTAATATAATATTTAAAGAAGTGTATCAAAATTTATAATCTTATAGAAGTGTAATCTCAGCTTTTATTACTCAAACAACTCCTCCTCTTTAAAAATAGATAAAAAGATATATTTATGATAAATAGATTAATAATATTTTTAAATTAATTTACATATTATATATTTTAATTAACAAATAAAAATATTTACAACCGTACTAATTTATAATAAAATAATTGATAATTTTAATATCACAACTAATATTTAAAGAATATTTCAAAATTTATAAATTATTCAATATAAATATAATTTTATGTCTTTTTTCAATAGATACTTAATTGTACATTATTAATAATATAAAATTGTTAATAGATATATTCATTGTAATATTAATTTTTGGTTAAGCAAAATTACAACACATACATTATACATCATGCAAGTTATAATCTAGTTATGTAATATTGAATGATATTTTGATCCTGTCGCCAATGGAAGATTCAATTATAATTCTATAATGAATATACTAAATATGCAATAACAATATTATATACACTAAAAATAGGATCTAAAATTAGTTATCAAATATAAATTTTCAAATTTTAATTTAATAAATATAAAAAATTTAAAATTTAACTTTGAATCTTATTTTCACTATGTATAGTATTTTTTTAATATACAGTGATGTTGGAACTAAATTTTTTTGCATTCATTTAATGAGTTTTATTAACCAAATGAACTTAAAATGCTAGTTAAAGAATATTTAATGGTTTTAGGAATTTTTTTTTTTGAAAAATTAGGATAAATTTCACAAAATTCACTCAACTTTTTCTCTTGTGTGATTAACCCGTATATTATGAAAATATGCTTGTTAGCTCCTTCTATTTGTTAAATGGTGCGAAAAAACTTCTTTCGTTAAATATATATTTGAAATCTAAATGGAATTCTTCACAGAACAAATCTTACTCTTAAAATTTTCCTTTGTCATTCATTTCAGCCATGCCCAAGCTTGAAACCTTTTCTGGTTGGCCACAATAAATCATTCAAGCCTTTCTAATTAACAATAATTGAATATCAATTGAAACGTGAGAAGAGTTTATGAATTTTGTTGGTGTTGCCATGGAATTTTAATAATGTTTGGCTTGGTTTTCTAAACTACGAATGGAAATATGATTGCTGGTAATTAAAATATGTACCTTCTGAGGACATTTTTACGTTGAAATTTAGACAGGATTTTGATATGAAAAGTTTACATTTTAACTACATTAATTATATTTAATCCAACTTCAAACTGCATATATAAATTTACGGTTTGGTTCTATTTATGTAACTAGTTGATAAGTTAATTAATAGATAATAAATTAATTAGTAATTAATAAGTTAATTGATAATTAATAAATTAAAAGTATTTAATAAAATTAGCTATCAAATTTATTGAAAAATATAAAATAACATAAAAGTATATATTAATATCAATAGATATATCAATTAAACTAATTCATATTTATTTTAAGACCAAATTATATTAATATAATCAAAATATTCAAAATAAAAATATTATTATCTAAAATTTTTAATTATATTTTTTATATTAATTTTTTATTTATTATTCAAATAATAATATAACAACCTAAAATGTAATTAATTATATTTTATAATATTACATATTTATTTACTTATTTATTTTTTATTTATTCATATTGAATTAATGAGGATATGTTAAATATTTATTTATATAATTAAAATATAAGTTGTTATTTAGTTAGAAGAAGAAGACAAATTTGAAAAATTTTTTGACAAGTTATTGGTTTATAAGTTAAAAATTATCTTGAAAAACTTACCAAATAAAAGCTTTGAAACCAGTAGTTTTTAATGTGATATATATGTCTAAAAAATAATTTATAATTTATTAACAAATGAATAAGAAAAATACACTGACCTTCTATGAGATTTACAAAAATTACACCAACCCCCTTGTAGTTTAAAAAAACTATACTAACCTTCCTTAAAGTTTATAAAAATTATATTGACCTTCCTTTTAGTTTAAAAAGCTATACTAATCTTTCATGAAATTTATAAAAATTATACTAACATCCCTCCAAGTTATAAAATAAGCTACATATAAATCCAAATTAAAAATTTCTATTAAGTCACCTTTATCTTAAAAATATTACTAGTCCTTAATTAACTAAGTTATTTAATTAATTAACACTTAAAATGCCCTTTGTGTACTAAAAATAAGTTTTAAACTTTTTTCTCTAAAAGAAAATATCTAAGAGCATTATTCTTTTCTAATCTTGATATTTTACCTTTTACCTTGTAATTATATATATGATGACAATGAAAAGACTTTATATCCTTGTATTTTATAATTTGCTTATAACTAATGAAATGTTATACTAATCTATTTGTTCATATAACAAAAAATTATGAAATAAATTTTTTAAAAATTTTACTATAATATTGTTGCTCATGTGTTTAGAGTATTCAATTACAATTAACGTAACTTTATTTTAATTAAAAAGAACTTAAGTCATTTATATAATTTACACATGAATAAAGACATGACATTAGTTATTTCATAATTTTTTGTTATATAAACAAATAGGTTAGTATAACATTTCATTAGTTATAAGCAAATTACAAAATACAAAGATATAAAATCTTCTCACTGTAATCATACATATAATTACAAGATAAAAGGTAAAATACCAAGATCAGAAAAAATAATGCTCTTAAATATTTTCTTTTAAAGGAAAAAGTTTAAAACTTATTTTTAGTACACAAAGGGCATTTTTGGTATTAGTTAATTAAATAACTTAGTTGACCAAGAACTAGTAATATTTTTAAGATAAAGATGACTTAATAGAAATTTTCAATTTAAATTTATGTGTAACTTATTTTATAATTTGAAAGGAGGTCAATATAATTTTTGTAAATCATAGGGAAGGTCATTGTAGCTTTTTAAACTAAAAGGGAGGTTAGTATAATTTTTATAAATTTCAAGAGAGGTCAGTATAGTTTTTTTAAACTAAAAGGGAATCAGTATAATTCTTATAAACTTTAAGGGAAGTCAATATATGTTTCTCTAAATTAATTTATTATGCTAAACACACACTTCAACTCTAGATTGCATAATCTTGCGCCATATAATTCTACATAACATCTTCATTATGTAAATCTACACTATATATCGAATTGTATAATTTTGCATGCATGAAATCAGGACTATGTAAATTTGCATCACATCATTACATATCAAACTACATTTTATCAAATTAGAATTTGTCAAAAACAAAAATGCTGCATTTTAACGATTTACATAAATCTATATTTCATAAATATAGGTCGCATCTAATGAAATTCTAATTTGTATAAAAGCACATAACATCTACATTTGATCAAACTACGGCACCTCGCATAATTAAAGCTCTCAAGTTGCCAAAAAAAAAACGTGTTTATTTTGTTTGAAATCAAACAAAAGATTGATAGAGGAAGGTACTTTGCATCATTTATCAAGTGGAGACAAGCAACATACACATCTTAATGGTGTAAAGGGTAAATCCAATATAAGCAAAAGTTGAGGAGAATTTTGTATAATTTACCTGAAAAATGATGTCCTTTTATTTAATTCATCCATTCTAAAAATGAATAAAATCAAGGATTTGTCTAAAAATTTTAATGAGGTTGGGAATATAATTTTTTTAAAATTTATATATTGTCATTTAATTTAGAGTAAGATATACTATACTCCATCAAATTATGTTTCAAAATAAACTTACACCCCTTAAAAATCTCACATGTAACTAGGATTAATCATCATTCAATAGTGAACAATTAAGTGATTATATCTTAACTGATCAAACATAATTAGGTAAATAAAATCCTAAATTGACGTTGACCATTCTCAATGAAAAAACCACTCTTGGCTACTTCTATTTATTTATACTATTAGATTCAATAAAGAACTATAGTTGTTATACTAAGTCGAAATTTATAAATAATTTAATATGTAAAAGTTATTTTAAAATAATTTCGTATAATCGAATACGTATGCTTAAGAATTTCCCCTAATATCCGCCTCTTCTCCGACGCTTTCAGCCACCCAAGCACTGCAACTACTTTATTTGCTTTGCTAAACTTGGTCTAACCTCAGATCAGAGAAAAAAAAGAAGAACAAGAATAAAATATTTATAAACGATGACATGTAAAACAATAGAACTATAGTGGAGTTAAACAAAAGAGAAAGAAAATAATAGAAGAAAAGGCAAGAAAGGCATCATGTGAAGCCTAATGCAAGGAAAGGAAGAAGTTGTCATTTGTTTTCCTAGGTTTTGAAAATACTAATATTGTTATAGGAAGAAAAATTCTTTCTAACTTGTAGCTTGTCACACTTATTTCGTGATGGAAAAGTTTTAAAATGTGAGTGCACATTCTGTCATGAATGGTTTTATGCAATTAAAAGCTCAGCAAATCAACCGCCGGCACCTTTACTAGTGCAGTAAGATTAAATGTTGCTTTAAGAGTTTTATATCTTTTACATTATGGATTTGAATCTTTTATGTTATGTATATATATATTAAATGAATTATCATTCTTATAATTATTAAAAAAAAATAGCAAATTAACCAATACACTTAACAGTGCAGTGGTATCTAATATTGCTTAAAGGACCTTATTCTTTTTATATCTTGAATTCAAACCCTTGACCTTAAGTGTGTATTAGGTAAATTTCTAGTAGTATAATTGAAAAAAAAAATTAGCAAACCATGTAAAATCGAGAACCAATTTTGTATAAAACTTTTTAACCACAGCAAACCAATCACATAATTAGACCGACTTGAATCGGCAAAATTCAATTAAAGGTTATCAGCTAGTCACAATTTGAGATTTTTTTCCACCCCAACACTTAACTTCTAAAGTTTTAGCTAAAATGAAATTGTAATTTGGGTGGTTAGATTTTGCCATCTTTCAACAATAGAAACTTGAAAATTACTCCCTTAAAATTTAAAAAAATTAGAATTATTACTTATCATCCACTTAATTAATCATTTTATCAAATTATGTAATTTTTTTCATGAAGTTTTTAAATAAAAATCATAATATTATAGTATAATAAATTTTTTAGATATATTTTCGCATATAATTTTTATGTTATAAAATTAATAAAAATTAAATTATATATAAAAATTTTAATTCAATACTTGTGAATAAAATGAGAAATTACATATGAAAAATAATAAAATAAATTAATATTTTATAATATTATAATTCTTGTTTAAAAATTTCATGAAAAAATAACATAATTTGATAAAAATTGTTAATTAGGTAGATGGTAAATATTAATTTTAAATTTTATAAGATTTAGAGGGATAATTTTTAAATTTTTAAAATTGAAAAAGATGAAATTCAACCATTTCAAAATAAAAAGAGTATTTTGCATTTTTTCCATAAATAAATAGTTCATGGAAAATGTGCTCAGAAGTCCATAATTTAGTTTTCAAAGTTCACATGAAATAAATCATAAGTCTTACCAATGATTTTTCTTTTTGAAAACCCTAAATAAATATAATAACTTACTCTTTTGATAGAAGAACTCCTTCGTTATACATGTTGAAGTTATTTATTCATATTTTCTTTGATTTACTACCTAGATGTCACAATTTATCTAATCATGACTAGTGTGAACTCTATTTGCACAAATCTATCTAATTTTATTGTGGTATCATGACACAATTATCAAGTATTAAAATGGATTAAATAAATAGATTTTGTATAAACATGCTTTCAAAATATTTACATAAGAGCTTGTGGAAATATTATATTCAAAATAAAATTTACAAATCTCATTCCCCTTACTAAACTATAAATAATTAAGATCATAGTTGCTTCATGAAAATACTAAAGAAATTTCTATTCCTAGACTATCGATGATGATAGGAGAACATCCATAAGTGTCTCTGTAAACATTTAAAAATTAAAAATAGTGAGATAAAGTCTTTGTAAGCAAATAACCTATTTAGATAAACACAAAAGTAAATGAACAATGTGTATTTACAATTATCCTATACTTGAACTAGTCATATATTATTAAGTAAATCCACAGGAAAATAAACAAATAAGTTATTTTATACCTCTTAGATCATTCTTATCCTCTTACAAAATGCCATCTTTATCTCGCTAAAATCTACTTTATCTTTCTCATAAATGAATTCGCAGATTCAATACTAGTATCATATTCTCGCATTATAGTTTTTCCTTTGCAATTCTTATTTCACCTTCATCATTTGTTTCATAGCATCATTCTATATCTATTCACACCATATAATTTGATCATTCATCATTTACATTATCACATATATTGTAAACATCATAAAACAACATATTCATACAAGTTTCTCTAGGATAATAACACATAAACTATTATTATTATTATTATTATTATTATTATTATTATTATTATTATTATTATTATTATTATTATTATTATTATTATTATGTATAGTGGTGCTTGAGTGCAATATCCAAGTATGAGGCCTTAGAAAAGTGATTCATACTTGAGTACTATATGTAAATATTTGTAGGAAGAGAGTAATCCAAATTTAGGTAATTAAATATAATACTCAATTACAGGCTTATTATTCATCTTTAATCGAATACTATACTTAATTACTTTCATCCAAAAACAAATTCTTAAGTAATCAAGTAAGCTACTGAAATATGGTACTTTACATAGCCATATGTAAGTATATATTCACTTACTTCTTGAAAATTCCAAAAAATCCTACGATTTTCCAGCAGCAACAACCATTTTCTAACCCATATCAAATATATGCCCATTTCTAACTTAACAATAACTTGCAACTAGCTCTATCCAATACATACAAACTTAAACCTACTTATGATTTCAACCAATACTAAGATTGTAAGATTAAACACTAAATTTTCTTCTATTTTTATCAAACAAGTTTAGTAATAACAAAAATCAATTATATCTTTCAAACTTAAAAATAGATTATTTACATGCTTCTCATTTAGAGGGGAGTGAGGAGTAAGTGCTAAATGGGTGAATAATTAATCCTACCATCATCCAAAATCAAAGCAAAGTATAAATTTCTAATTTTTTCTTAAGAACAAAACTTCCCAAAATCATTTGATAGAATTAGGTTTCAAATGAAAATTACTTTGGAAAGTAGTTATTAAGAAGAGATCTTGAATTCCTTTGGTTGATTCTTACTAAAAGTTGATGAATTTTGGTCTTGGAAAAGTTAGGGAGGAAGAGCCAAATAAAGCAACTACCAAATGTGAAAGAAAAGAGCTTGGCAGATCTTTTTATAACTTTAGGGCTATTTTGGAAGTTTTCAACTAAGTTAGGGGTATAATGGATGAATAGGTTCTTAAATCTCTTTCATAACACTCTTTATTAATTCTAATTACATATAACTTTATAATTAATTTAGTTATATCTATTTCCATCAAAAAATTATATTTTATCTAAATTAATTATCATGTTAAATCTATCCACAACTATTTTAATTATTAATATTTTTACATAATCACTAATAAAATAATTACAATAAATTTCCAAAATATTGAGAATGTGACATCAAAACTTTTAAAATAAATCATATTTTAATCAAACTAGGTTAATGATGGAAGTTTTTGTAAACATAGCCAATAAGAAAGTTGAGTAGAATAAAATGGTCAATGAAAATTTTAATAATTATATTTTAACTAGCACTTCATTTGATATTATCAAATAAATTGAAACTTCAAGTGATTTAATGTCAAGTTTCAAAGTTAACAAGAAGAAGTTGATTTTAAAAATAAGGATAGAGATTAGATCGAGGAAATAGAGATTGGGCGCTGGAGTGAGGGAGTGTTCCGGGATGAAGCTGGAGCTTGGATTTCTGGTTTTCATAGATTCATTGGCACAACTGGAATCTTACAAGCAAAACTTTAGGGGATTCTCATAGGATTTCAAGTGGCTTGGAAAAAAGGATGGGAACAACACATCTTGGAAGTGGACACTAAAACTGCTTTCAAACTAGTTAGTTCTGGTTGTGATAATTCACATCCTTGCTATACTCTAGTGTGCTACATTATGGAGCTGAAAACAAGATTACCTCATGTCAGATTCCAACACTGCTGCTATTGAGAGGCTAACCAGGTTGCAGATCATCTAGCTAATATAGCTCATGATTTTCAAATCTAATGTGCTGAAACAATTCATTTTATCAAACCTCCCTAACTTTGTGTTAAATGTCTTATGAACGACATGAGAGGGGTTGCATTCCCTAGGATGATAGTAAGTTAGCTATTTATTTTCCCTTGTAAACCAAAAAAAAAAAAAAAGGACAGCTCTCACGTGATATGCAAATGGTATGACATGAATGAGCTATTAAATGAATTCATTCGGTGTCTTCACAAATTAGTTCATGACAAATCTGTTGATCCAAAGTGCTTATAAATGGATTGAATTGGATTTGGTTCTTAAAAATTGCAAACTTCCATTTGAGCTAAGTCTTAACATTTGCAAATTGCAAACTCATGAATTGGATACATTAATGTTTTCTTTTAAAATAATTTTAAGTTTAAAATAATAATTATAAATTCAATCATCATACATTCAATACATTCTTATTTCATATCAATAATTATAGACTAGGTAAATTATACTAAAAATTTATTAATTTTGAAATTATCAATTTAAAAATAAAATCATTAACTTATAAATAATTTATTTAGGTTGGATTAAGTTGAAAAATAAAGAATTTAATTTGAGAATAAATATTAGATTGATTATATAAAAATTTGTATAGTGCATCAATAGTTTTTAATATGAAAATGTAAAAAGAAAAAAAAATGGGGACTTATTTGCAAATGTCTAGAGTGATTTACACGGATTGCAAACTCAACAAATCGGATTATTCTAAATTCACATTTAAACAAATTTGTATTTTAACAATCTCAACTTGTATATTTTTACAAACTTACAGATTCATTCGCGTGCCCAACTCTGTTACAACAATTCTATGAAAGAAGGAAAAAAAAGTTAAAAAAACCACATTAACCTCTTCTTCTCAGTTCTAATTCACATGTTAAAAAAAAAATCACGTTAGTATCTTCCTTTTCAATTATAATTTTTGCATATTTCCACGCAAATTTTTAACATCAAAAGAGATTAATCTCTTATCCTTTCATTTCCTTCTACCTTTAAATTTGGCATCACTTCAAAATTCATATGGATCTCCAAAAGAACCTATATTCTGAAAGTGAAGTTTTTCTATTTTAAGATTTTAAATTTTGGAGAAAATATAAAATATCACCTATAATTTTGAAGTAATTACATTTTGCTTCCATAACTTTTGAAACTTGGAATTAAAACTTTGAATTATAGACATCTGAAAATTAACATTCATCATTATTAATTTAATTAACCGTTTTATGTCAATACATTGGTTTTTCAAGAACTTTTAAACAAGTATCATAATAATAGTGGCTGTTAGTTCATCACATTACTATCTATACATAATTTTTATATTTCAAAAATTATATGTTAATTAGCAGATAATAATACTACGATTCTTATTTTAAAAATTTCATAAAAATCTCATATAACTATTTAAAATGATTGATTAAATAAATAATGGGTGCTAATTTTAATATTTTGTATAGTTCAACACTTTAATTGTAAATTTTTGAGGCTTAAAATTGAATAGAATATTTTACACTTTTTTAAAAAAAAATTTGCTTTGAACACTGTAGAAAAAAAACTTCTTTCGTATTTTTTATGAGATATCAGTTAAAAAAATCAATCCAAAAACTAAAATATTAATGGATGTTTATTCTTTCAACAAAAGTCATTTCAAGGTTCAATAGTTAAACTAACTTTCATATTTGAATCTCGAATTTCATTTGAGTCATGCAAAAAGAAAAACCTTTTTCTGCATTTCAAGCCTTTTGAATCATACGGATTAAATTCAACTTAATTCTATTCATTCACAAATTAAAAAGCTCAAAAAACATGTAAACCATCGTTGTTCGCCGGAGGAATCACAAAATCCATGGTGGACCCAGCAATTTTTAAGCCTTTTTTTTTCGATGAATATGGCACCTCAGCGTCGCCACTCTTTGCAAACAAATGGCCCATTTGGTAACAGCCGTGTATTGATATTTTCGCAAGATAAAAATGTCGAGAAGGTAACCGGACGCACTGTGCCATTAACAATAGTTTAAAATCATGGAGCAAAATTTTTTATTTTAAAATAGATTAAAATATTATTTTAATTTATATAAAATTAAATTTATATCAATTTAATTATTTATTAAAAGTTTTTATCAATTTAATTTCTATAAAATTAACTTTATGTCAAATTTTAATCTATTGTTATAATAATTCAGTAATTTCATTTTATGTTTAGAGGGACTAAAATTTGACATAAAGTAA